>JASAMY010000839.1:2500-216070 GCA_030248085.1 Paralinhomoeus sp. GSCO2_6
AGCGGTCGGCACTGGACTGTGCTGCGCCTCCACCGAAGTGGAGGATCGCACATCGACCAACTAGTGGCCTTCACTCTCATTCGGCTCAGCAAGTTTCGCACTCTTGAACTTGCGCACTTGTTAGACTCCTTGGTCCGTGTTTCAAGACGGGTTGGGTAGGTGACCGACTTTAACACGAGAAGGAACGGGCTACCACCCAGCGCATCCGACTTCCACGCTAAAACGAGCAAGCTCGTTCAGCGCTTCAACCGTATGCCACCAGGCGCCTGCCAACCCATCTGGGATCGTTCCCGCCTGACAGTGCGATCGGATAGCCTCCACTCCGTCCCTACGTCCTGCATCACGTTGTGACCCAGGCACAGGACAAAGCTTCACCCACCGATCGCACAGCCTCAGCGCTGGTTGCTCGACTACACCTTCTGCACACTCGAGGACACTCCAGGCACCATAGGTCACCACGGTTCGCGTCCAAGTGAGGCAGCTGGCTGAACGAGCAACCAATCATCAGCTCTACCCAATTCCTTCTGCGCGGTTTCACGCCCTCTTGAACTCTCTCTTCAAAGTTCTTTGCAACTTTCCCTCACGGTACTTGTTTGCTATCGGTCTCATGACCGTATTTAGCCTTTGATGAGGTTTACCATCATCTTTGGGCTGCACTCTCAAGCAACCCGACTCTTAGAGCTAACCAGCCCCTGCAGTTGCGGTTCTAACAGGTCTATCACCTTCTTGGACCATAGCCCCATTCAAAGGGACTTAGAACCGACTCTACAGGGACAAGCCACCTCTATACACCACAATTCCCAACCCGTTCGCACGGGTGGGATTCAGTGTTGGGCTCGTTCCTCTTCACTCGCAGTTACTGAGGAAATCCCAGTTGGTTTCTTTTCCTCTGCTTACTGATATGCTTAAGTTCAGCAGGTAAACCCGCCTAACTTGAGGTTCAAACGAACCTCGGTTCCGCACCTGCTGACTGGCCCAATTGAACCACTACAGCCGATACGGAACCTCGAACCGTTGGCTTCACAACCAAGGAATGTAGGGACCAAACGCTTCAACACCTGGATTCACGCTCCCTAGCCATCCAAGGCCGATCCACCACACAGTTCCAAGACCTATCCACCTCAATCGGCAAACGGTCTTAATTCAGCACCAGGGCTGATTGTCAATGTCTGAACCCTCAAATAGACGTGGCAAAGAACCAAGGTTCAATGCCGCCATTTGCGTTCGAAGTCTCGATACTCATTGGGTCTGCAATTCGTACTAAGTATCGCATTTTGCAGCGTTCATCATCGACTCATGAGCCGAGTGATCCACCGCGCAGAATTGTGCGTGTCTTCAATTCTGCCATCTCCACTGACTATGGTTCAAAGCTTGGATCGGCGCTGGACGAGATTCAACATCTCTCTTTAAACCGTCTCAGCCAATCATGCCCTTGGCCAACTTCTCCTTAACTGGCATACGCCTGTAAGGATATGGTTCCAGCATTTCAGATGCACAGTTAACCATCCCACTAGTCCAATCCATACTAGTGACCATGGCCAGATCTTAGGTGCTTCCATTCTTACCAGAAAATCCGGAAGAGACCACCACCTCTCTCTAGATCTGTTCTCAATAGGAACGATTGACCAGTAAACAAGTCACCAGTTGGTCTCCAATCGAACCTCGCGCTTTCTGACACCTCTTGCGCGCTTTTGATGATCCTTCCGCAGGTTCACCTACGGAAACCTTGTTACGACTTTTGCCCGGTTCAAGCCATTCCGATTAAAACAGTTCCCACCAGAAGTCAGACCGAAGTCCAACAACCAGCGGTCCCTGTTCTTCTCGAAACGGCTCAGTTCCGGGCAGCGACGGGCGGTGTGTACAAAGGGCAGGGACGTAATCAGCGCAAGCTGATGACCCGCACTTACTGGGAATTCCTCGTTCAAGGAGAATAGTTTCAATCTCCTATCCCAATCACGAAAGGATTTGATTGGGTTACCCAACCCTTTCGGGTAAGGTTTTTGCACGCTGCACCTTTCAGTGTAGCGCGCGTGCAGCCCGGACATCTAAGGGCATCACAGACCTGTTATTGCTCAATCTCGTGCAGCTAAAAGCTGCTTGTCCCTCTAAGAAGCGTTGCGGACTGCCGAAGCGATCCGCTCGCTATTTAGTAGGATAGAGTCTCGTTCGTTATCGGAATTAACCAGACAAATCGCTCCACCAACTAAGAACGGCCATGCACCACCACCCACAGAATCAAGAAAGAGCTTCGATCTGTCAATCCTCACTGTGTCCGGACCAGGTGAGGTTTCCCGTGTTGAGTCAAATTAAGCCGCAGGCTCCACTCCTGGTGGTGCCCTTCCGTCAATTCCTTTAAGTTTCAGATTTGCAACCATACTTCCCCCGGAACCGAAAACTTTCGTTTCCGGGAAGCTCCCTGGCAGGTCACAAGTGACGCTGCCAGGTCGCTGGTTGGCATCGTTTACGGTCAGAACTAGGGCGGTATCTGATCGCCTTCGAACCTCTGACTTTCGTTCTTGATTAATGAAAACATTCTTGGCAAATGCTTTCGCAGTTGTTCGTCTTGCAACGATCCAAGAATTTCACCTCTAACGCTGCAATACGAATGCCCCCGTCTGTCCCTCTCAATCATCATCTTGGTTCCGTAAAACCAACAAAATAGGACCAAGATCCTATTCATTATTCCATGCACCATTATTCAGGCTTGCGCCTGTTTTGAGCACTCTAATTTTTTCAAAGTAAAGTTGCAAGCTACCCTGCGCCCACAGTTAAGTGGACGCAGGGAAAACCTGCTTCATCAATGAAGGACGACAGTACCGGCCGTGAAGCCGGACCGCCTCCTTCAACGTAGATCCAACTACGAGCGTTTTAAACGCAACAACGGTGGTATACACCTTCAGAGCTGGAATTACCGCGGCTGCTGGCACCAGACTTGCCCTCTGATAGATCCTCGTTAAGAGGTTTGGATTGTTCTCATTCCAATAACAGTCCTCATAGAGAACTGCCTCGATATTTTTCGTCACTACCTCCTCGTGCCGAGAGTGGGTAATTTACGCGCCTGCTGCCTTCCTTGGATGTGGTAGCTGTTTCTCAGGCTCCCTCTCCGGAGTCGAACCCTGATTCTCCGTTACCCGTTGCAACCATGGTAGTCACGTAAACTACCATCAACAGTTGATAAGGCAGACACTTGAATGATTCGTCACCGGTTCAAGACCGTGCGATCGGCTGAGTTATTCAGAGTCACCAAAGCCAGGCCGAAACCTGATTGGTCTTGTTCTAATAAATGCACTCCTCCCAACGAGTGGTTGGAGCTTAATTGCATGTATTAGCTCTAGAATTGCCACAGTTATCCACGTAGGATATCAAGATCAAGTGAACAATGGCTGTTGTAATGAGCTATTCGCGGCTTCACTTTGTTCAGCTCGTGCTCAGACATGCATGGCTTAATCTTTGAGACAAGCATATGACCACTGGCAGGATCAACCAGGTAGCAAGGTCAGTAACATCTAGAGAACCATGCAACTCTAGTGTCACTTTCACTAATATCATTCGCTTTTTTAGAGCCGATCCTTTCATCAAGGTACAAGGCACCAGCCAAACGGCCATCCTTGCACCTGGCTCTATCGTGAACTGAATCGAACTGGCAGTCGCCACACGCTTCCAAGCACTGGTTTGCCACCACTGGGCTATCCTTTGAGCTTGTACTGCTATCGCTCGATCAACTCACTTGGAACATAGTTCCTTCCTATTGCTTTGCCACTCTAACGAGCGACCATCGCACCTATAGTCAAACCCCTTGATCAAGAACTGATAATAACGTTGGAATAGAGGATCCCATTCCAACCACGCAGCGCACCAAACCGCGTTTTGCGAGGTTACCAGCCTCGTTCAGTGAGCATGCTATCGACGCACGTCCAACTGCATCTCACAGCACTGCAACATCCGCGTCTTGGTTCAATTCATGTTCATGGAACGCACTTCATTTCCAACTTGGATCGAATCAAACCATCAGGGGTAACCAGCCCTCAATCGGTGGCAAAGCTAACTTTCCCTTCCACCAGCACGATTCCAACAGCCGATTTCCCTTGAAAAAGTGCGGGAGCCCGTACTGGCACTGCCACTAAGCCTTGATACGCTACCATTTGATCTATGCACGTATCTGACTCTTGCCAATACAACGATTCCCTCGTATTGTTCAAGTCGAAAAAATTTTTCGACAGGGCTCCGCCTACAGAGGAACAGAGCCTCAGCACCCGCGAAGCGTGATTTCGGCCGCAAAAACGCTAGGCAGACGCACTTGCCTAGTGCAAAAGTTGCTCCAAACGCATATTTTTCCGGGGGCTCTTACAGTGAGCACAATTTACGTCAGTTCCGCAATCGCACATGAACGGACCGCCATCCGATAACGTTATTGTACGTCACGGCCACCCATGCGCTCATACATGTAAGAGCTGTCAGGAGAGGGAGGGCGGGATCGAAAGGGCCAGCGGGGGCGGGGGTAATGGACATGCTAGGCAGGAGATAAAGAGAGCAATAAAAACAGTGCGTGAGTGCGTAAATTGCCCTTTTCCCCTCCCCTGGATCCGCCATTGAGAAAGATCGATCAGCGATAATGGAGCAGGGGATAGGTGGCACACGATCGATCCTATTGAAGGCGCGATCATTCGCGACAGTGGGCCTTTCTATCCGGACCCAAGTAGAACCAGGCGCTTGGGCCAAGGATCGAACAGCCCAGCTGTGAATCGGCGTGCTCGACAAAAGGCGACAATTCAATAACAAAAAGAACGTCAGCAACTAAAATTTTATGATCGCGCCATCGAGTTAACGGGTTGACGCGCCAATGAAACTGGGCATGCGCGGCTCATCATGACGGCGGCTGGGGCGCCAGGCCTGCTGTGACAACGACAGCCAAAATGACTACCCCAGTCGACGACCTGCTGTTGGCGCCTGTTTACGCGCCAATGAAACTGGGGATGCGCGGCTCATCATGACGGCGGCTGCGACGCGGCGACGCGACAACGACACCCAAATGACGACCCCAGTCGACGCACTGCCAAGCGTTGACGCGCCAATGAAACTGGGTATGCGCGGCTCATCATGACGGCGGCTGCGACGCGGCCGATCTCGACAACGACACCCATAATGACGACCCCAGTCGACGCACTGCCAACCGTTGACGCGCCAATGACACTGAGTATGCGCGGCTCATCATGACGGCGGCTGCGACGCGGTCGACGCGACAACGACACCCAAAATGACGAACCGAGTCGTCACTGCTGCTGGGGGGGGGGGGGGCACGCTCAGCAGATCATATTGCGCCAAAACGTGGACTGAACACTTTGCCCTGCGTCTGCTGCGAGGTCTCATGCGGCGAGCGCACAGATGCAGGCAGCAAAAGCGGACAGCAAGTCTGCAGCTATGCGTCTGATAATGGCGGTTGCGACGCAGACGACTCCGCGACGCGCGCACACCTAAACGACAATGGCGGCAGCCTATCTCGCGCTGATGAGACCACTCTACATCGCCTGCACCACAATGGGGCCCTATTCCTACAGGCACTACCTGTAACGGGGTCAGCCCAGCGGCGGAAGAGGGGGGGGGATTCAGGACCACAACAGGACACGCGCTGCTCGCACCAGAGACAGAGTAGTGAGAACACTCGATATGTACGCGACAAGCAGCGTTGGTTGTTACCATTACTGCGGAAGCAAAGCGCAGCAGCAAAGCGCATTCGCTCTGGCCTCAGCACAGCACACACAGCCAAGCAGAAATGCGATAAAAAAAGCAGAGAACGGAGTGCGATGCGATCGGGGGCGAGCGGCAAAAGCCAAGAAAGGGATCGCTCACCAGGCGAGAACTTCTTCGATGTGCCGACGATGAGACTCCATCCGTGACTCCACAGCTTCATCCTCTTCATTGGGAGCGGAAGGCGTGCGACGGTGCGAGCGTGTCGACGACGACGACGACGACGACGATGACGACTCGAGAGCTTGCCTCCTCCGGCGTCCGGCTCCTTTACGGGGGCACGCCAGCCGACAACACTAGAACGGCGCAACAGCGGTAAAAGACTGACACCACCGGACCGGGCATGGCGCGGAAGACGCACGCACTGAACCTGGACATTCAAACAGGCACACACACACACACACGCACGCACGCACGCACACGCACACGCACACACGCACGCACACACACACACACACACGCACACGCACGCACACACACACGCACCCCCAGACATCCCAGAATGAAGTAACGCAACTTTACCCGAGAATTCTCTCAATATAGAGGGGGACGTTTCCTGGAAAGTATGCAGGATGACGATACCCAGGGGGCTTGGCAACAAAAGCAGGAAGACCCTGGGGTGGGGGGGGGGGTGTGAACCACAATGTGACCAGGTTTTCGCCATGGGGAAGGGACGGAGACCATCATGGGACGTATGCAGGGTGTAAGAAATTTTTGAAAAGGGGGGGGGGGGAATGCCAGAAGAATAATTTTGGACAAAAGTTGTGTGTGAATATGTACTTTCTTTAAAAAAGGATTAAAGGAGGCTATAAAGGGCGTTATTCAGCAGCTTTACGGAAAAAAAACATGCTTGGTGACCCACCGCCTAACAACACGTATGAGTCGCACGCCCGTCCACGCACACGCACGCAGACACCCCCCCCCCAACACCTGCAAAGTGCCATTTATCCACCCCCCCCCCCCCCACCGACGGATCCAGGGGGAGGGCGGGGGGAGGGGGGCCGCCCTCCGCGTGAGGATTTAGAGGGGGGCGGGGAGGGCGGCGGTGCGGAGCGGCCGGTAGGGTGGTTTGGGGAGGGCTCGTGCCGAGAGTTGGCGAGATGGCGGGGCGTGGCAGGGCCGCGGCGGTGGAGCTAAAGAAAGAAGGGGAACCAGCCTGGTGCGGATATCGGTAGCGAGTTGGGAAATTGGTAATGGTCATCCGCCGCTCCCACCGTCTAAAATGTGCTTGACCGACAGTGCTCAAAAAGGCATACCCCCAGTTCCTCGGTCCTCGGCATGATGGGGCACGTCAAGGTGCATGCACATTGCTATTGGTTGATCAGTTTCCAAAGAACAATGGCGTTGCCTCCGCTATGTACCAAATTTCCCAAGCCATTTATGGAAGGTGTTGAATTTGAAACTGACCCCCGTACATCACAATCAAAATTTAAAGCTCAGCATCGAAAACACGGAAAACGTGGAAAGCATGAAGAGGACCGAGGAACTGGGAATCGAGGAATTGGGGACTAACTAACACTCAAAAACACCGAAAGTGTCTGCGCTGTGGCACAGAGATATTGACGTTTCTTTTGATAGATTCTTGTCCACTCTACAACATCAGCACAATATTCTTGGTTTAGGAAGCAGAAATCTGTCGCTAAACAACCAAAAATAGCAACACAATAGAAGCAACTAGTGGACCTACCTTTCCTGATTTTAAAAATGATTGTAAGTGGCTGAAAATCTCAAAGTGTTTGTTTGTGGCGCCGTTTGTTATGTATTAATTGTTCAGAATAATTGTTATGTGCCAAAGCCGCCGCTGAAATGGCCCAGCATCCATGAATTTCGACAGGGTCCCCCTTCTTCAAAATCCGTCTCTCTTGCTCCGATTTCGCCGCCCTCCCCGTCACGAAATCCTGGATCCGTCACTGCACCCCCCCCCCACTCTTCCAGAGCCGGTTACAGATATGGACGAAACACGTGCGAGCGACAGCCAGCGCACCTTTGCAGGAGGCGCTGAAGGGTTGCAGCTTGACGCCGACACGGGAGCGGATTGCGTGCGCTGGACGCCGTCGGCCGTCGACTTCTTGGCGTCGTTGAGCCGCGCCTGCAAGCATGCTCTACACACTAGGGCATGCCAGCCGACAGCACTAGAACGGCACAACGGTAAAAGATTGACACCAACCGACGTGGCGCGGAAGACGCACGCACTGCATCTGGACATTCAAACAGGCACACAGACACACACACACACGCACGCACGCACGCACGCACGCACGCACGCACGCACGCACGAACGCACGCACGCACGCGCACCTAATGTAGGCCCATAGAGCGATGGAGAGCAGGAGGGGACGACCATGAGGAAGGTGGAGGTGAACGCGACGAAGAAGGTGACGCCCAGGAACTCAAGGATTTCCTTCACGAAATGGTTGGTGGAGAGCATCGTGAACGGCACCGCCGTCGTGCGCATTGACTTGAACGTTCCACTTGACGAAGTTCTCGAACGCCTCCTGCAGACGGGGTCGTGGCCGTAGGGGGTGGGGGAGGGGGAGGGCATTAATAGAGGTGTGCACCTCGATCTCCTCGTCTAGGTTATGGAGGAAGGCGCCGGAGAACTCGTTGCCGCCCATCTTGCGCGTCCGCTTCAAGAGTTCGACCGATTGGCGCTTGAGAAAGAGGCCCTCGGTCGACACGAACGGCGTGTCGCCGCCGCAGGCCTGTGAACGCGCGCATGTCCCCCCCCCCCCCCCAACCCCAACTACCCCCCCCCCCGATCGCCGACGCACGCACCTCCTCCATGTCCCGACAGTTGGCGGCCTTGGCGCCTCCGACGGGCCGCCCCAGATTGTTCGCTTCAGCGGCGGCCTGAGCGATTTCGGTGACAATGGCGCTTGCAAGCGCGCCAACACAAGCCAACAACCGACCAGTAGCATCGACTTGGGCTCCGCAAGTCCTCGACTTGAAGATCTTGATGTACGCCTGAAGGCGGCGAGAGCGATAGAAACTATGTCCCACGACGTCACCTTTACGGAAAGTATGCGCACCCCGAAATACTCGACGAGCTCTCGGCAGGTGGCGTCACGGCCGGCGATCTTCTTGACCAAAAGTCGGTCGCTGGGCAGCAGGCGAGGAGTGAGTGTGCGCAGCTGCTGCTTGAACTCCGCCTCGATCTCTGAAAACCAAAGACTCCCAATCAAGGCCGTTCCCTCCCAATCCCCGCTTCCGCCAGCTCCACGCACGCACCGCCGAGCTGCCGTTGAAGTCGGGCTTGGTGGTGACCTTGAGGCCGGGGTGGGGCATGAGGAAGCAGTTGATGTCGTCGAAACAGGCGCGGACATGCCGACGTACTCCGGCCGCTACTTGTCGTCCAACCGCAGCGTTCGCAATTATTTCTACTGAGGAGCGGGGGGAGAGGGAGGGGCGGGGGGGGGGGGGTTGACGAGAGGTCGCCACCCACCTGAAACCGCCGCTCGAGAATGCGCCGTCCGTCCTTGAAGCCCTACTCGGCCTCGTACGAGAAGCTCCAGTCGCGCACAAGGAACGTCAACGCCTGAAACGTCAGGCGCGATAGCCCACCGCTGAGAAATCTGGGGAGGGCGGTCTGGACATCTGGGGAGGCCAATTGGCCACATTGCCTTCCCCTGGATACGCCTCTTGGCACGCCCCCCACCCCCTTCAAAATCTCTTACACCCCGCGTACGTCCCATGATGGTCTCCGATCCTTCCCCATGTCGAAGACCCAGTTACATTCTGGTTTTCACCCTCCAGGCTCTCTTTCCTTTCCATACTTTCCAGGCAACATCCCCCCCCCTCCGTATTGAAAGAAGTCGCGTAAAGTTGGGTTGCCTCATTCTCGGTTGTTTGACACAAACACACCAAAATATCTCTGTTTAGACCCTACACTCACCTAGTTAAGACCTATTTACACACGCTTTGGTGCGAAATTTCCGTGTTACCCCCCCCCCCATACATGTAACTGGAAGGGGGGGGGGGGGAGTTGCCACCCTGCAGTCCGCAGTTTACTGGGGTGAGAACATTCTGCGTGAGTTTCACCGACCCCAACGGCGACGCGGAGTCGACGGCGTCGGTCGCGCTGCGGTGGCGTCGAGGCGGCCCGGCGCCTTGTGCCACGCCGCTCAGCAACGTCCTCTCAACAACTCCAAGCCGAGAGTACTGCATGGAGATTCCGGTCGATCACGCAAGGAAAAGAAGCAAACGGCAAGGCTACGTTAGAAACCGGAGACTACCGTAACATTTGGCGAGAAGTATGCAAAAATTTGCATTTTGTATTAATTCGTTTCTTGGTGTTGTAATTCTTTGCCAGCAACAGTGGAATTGTTGAGCTGCTGTACAGCAAGTTGTTTGTGTCCACAGTCTTATTATACTAGAGGCGCGTGCGGCCTCTGTCCGCCATGTGCACGTTAAGGAATCAGGCGAATAAAGCAACTGATTTTGCATATGACGTCGACGTAATCATACTGCGCAAGCAGATACGTAGCTGATTGGGAGGGCGCGTATTCCATAGACAAATATAAGCACTGCGAAACCCAAACACCCTGCTCCTCTGTTGATTGCGAGAATCTGCACCCTGTTGGCAATTGGCACAAATTCTCTTCTCCTCGGTTGATCACGAGAGCGTACACCACATTGACAGTTGTTGATCCTAGTTGCCCGCGACATCAAGGCAAACCTTTGATAAGCATTTCATGCATGAGCTGTGGGTTCGCAAGTCACACAGGTTGCAATTTTATTTATTTATTTCCAGCAAGCACGCACACGCTGTACACCACGAACAACACGATGACACCGCGACGCGATACAATGAACAACGTGGTTCGAAACATTGGACATGCCGCTGGAGGACTAGGCTACGGCTACGTTAGGCTGTGGCTGTGGCGTAGTCTGTAAGGCGTTGGATTCCTGACCGCGAGGTCGGGGGTTCGAGTCCTTGCTGGGCGAAGACCACGGCTACCCCCTTGGGCAAGGGGTTTAAACCACAATTGCTCCGGTTTCGGCCTAAAATCAGTGCCAGGTGGGGGCCCACCTTGCCTCGCGGCAGAACAACGCCCATGTTATGTATACGGCGCCGCCCTGTGATCTTGTGATCTAGTTAACGGCCATTGTGCTGTGTCAGGTGGTTGTCGTCAAAAATAAAGTTTTTTTTTAAGACTAGCAGGAGCGAAAGAAAAGTAATCTTCAAAGCGTAAGGCAACATGTCGGTGGATGATTTTATAGACCAGTACAAGGTGTGCCTGCAAACGACGGAGTTCAAGCGAATCAACGTTGGTGGCAATGAGGCACTCAGGATAGCATAGGGCACGCATTCCAGGTAGGAGGCGGGTATACCGACGTTGAACTGACTCGAGAGTATCGATGCTACATCTTTGAGATGGGTTCCAGGCTGGAGAGGCATATTCGAGGCGGCTGCGCACAAGGCTGTTTTGCAGGGAATATTATTAATGCGTGCACCCAAATTACTGAAAGCGTGCACCCCGATTACTGAATGAGTGCACCCCGATTTATGAACGCGTGCACCCCAATTTATTAATGAGTGCACCCTTCAGATTTATGAATGGGTGCACCCAAAATTTATGAATGCGTGCACCCAGGTTTGTTTCGCACTCTATGTACATCCTGTATTTAACGTCACGCAGCGAGAAAGCCTGTCGACGCGAAACGGCGGAGAAGGAGAGGCGTGAAAGGCGATGACGAACGGGGCGTCGTCGTCGATCGGCAGAACTCTAGTGGAGCAACACTCGAAGAACTCGGCGGAATTCATGGTGTCGCGAGCTCCACTGGCCCATTTGCGCGCGCGAACGTACGCCGCCCTGTTGGAGATGGTTCGACTCGGCGCAACGGACAAGTGCTCTTGAGCCATCAAAAATTATTTGACTGGGGGTATTCCGACTTCAATCTTTAGAAAGCAGCATATACATTTAACCGACAAGGGGAGTGGGTGAAAGCCACTCCCCTTGTCGGGGAGTGGGTGAAAGCCCCAACCGCTTTTTTGAATTGTGCATGGCAGTGACCAATAGGGCTGGTCGTGGCCTAGAGCCCGCGCCCTTTGGAAACTGTCGTGTACCTGCTGCCAGCTGGCCGCGCAATTTCACCCACACGGGTGATGTTGTGCGGTCAGTTGACACCTGACGGCAGCAGGGCACACTGGTAAAAGCGGAAACGCTCAACCAGCTGGGCCAGGTTTGGTTTTGCAGAGCGGGATGAGGAAGTTTCTGTTTTGGACTGCAAAGCTGTTAAAGAGCACGTTAACCTTCGCTCACGCCGAGTGGGCAACACTTCTGCAGTTCTCCTTGAACCAAAGATCTGAGCCCACAGCAACTCTCAAGTCACGAACGCAGTCTGCCGTTCTAAGAGTCCTTGTACCGATCTTGTACTCGGTCCAAATCTGACTGAAATTGCGCTTGTTAGTTTTCGGAGATTTGACGCTCAGGTACAATTTACAATCATCAGCAAAGCAAAGAGCTTGAGTTGGCTGTGAGCAAGTATCTGAGGTACATCGTTGATCGTTAAACAAGGAACAGAAGTGGACCTAGGACAGAACCCTGTGGGACACCTGATGCGACTTCATTGTTGCTCGAATACGTGTCACCAATTCGTACTCGCTACCTACGATCAGATAGCCATCCATTGCAAGAGGCGGCCTCTGACTCCGTAATGGCTCGGTTTTTGCAGTAATTTTGAGTGGCTGGCAGTGTCAAAACCTTTCGCTATGTCCATATAGGCGACATCAACCGGCCTAGCCGCATCCAATTCAGTCGACCAATCGCGCAGGCGCTCTAGCAATTGACTCGTTGTACTGTGAGAAGAAAGGAAACCATGCTGGGCTGAGGAAATTATCCTGTAAGTAGCCAGCGAGAAATGTAATATTCGGGCTAATGGGGCTGCTAAGGAAACTTATAACTTTTTTTAAACACTGAGGCAGGTTGTCAGGACCTCAATGAAGACAGACTTGAATTGATCATTCAGCAGACGCGTCTTTAGCTCATCGCCAGACCAGACACACGACCATTTTTAAATCTCAGGAGAGGAACGTTATCCCTGCTCGTTACACGCGAAGAGACAAATTTCCAGAACTGAGTCGCACCTAACAGTCTCTGTTCAGAGGCTACATTGGAGTGACGAATGGCAGCTCGTGCCTGTTTGCTTGCCGATTTCCATCGTTGGTACGCAGCGACTGACTAAGTAGCGGGAATGTAGTTGCCTTTGGTTTTTTATGAGTCGGATTACTGCATTCGGCAATGCGTTTGTGCGTAATCGAGGTGTTGCGAGGGGGATGTATTGGTCTCATCGCCGAAGAAGTCGAAGTCCATGCTGCGCTCCGCAGCTGTACACATGCGCGCGCGCTCGTTGTTCAGTCAGAGAACTGCGCCGCCACAATAGCTTCATTGCTCGCTCCATCCAGCAGCTACGCGAGCCGGAGAGAAACGCATCTCTCGACGCCAGGAGGTCGGCAGCGCCTCCTCGTCGTTTTCTTTCGTGGCGAACGCCTGCGCGTTGCGGAAGAGGCGGATCCAGGGCCAGTCACGGATGCGCCCCGTCTGGGACCCTATGAGCGGCACGCCCAGCCATTTTCTGCACAGCTTCCCCCAGTCATTTCAGCCGTGGCCTTTTCTCGAATCAATCAACAACAGGGACGAGTGCACTGCGAGAGCACTACGTTTCACAAAAGCTGGTGGCCGGAGTTGACGTTCAGACTACCGTAAACGAGTGGCTGGCCCCGATACGGTATTTCACGTTTCTTTTCAGACACGAATATAAAAGCAGACAGATGTATCGAATTGGACGTAAGAGTGGGCTGATCCTTCCGGTCGCACCCTCCTACAAGCACCGACTGGGATACGCTCTAGCGCCGATGGCTGACCACTGCGCCTTGTGTATTTCAGGGTCGCAGCCAGGCTTTGTCGGCGCAGTCCCGTCCCCCAAACCACAACGCATCGCGTGTGAGACGCACTCCGCAACCACTAGGCCAGCTCCAATTACGAATGATCGGGGCGGTACTCGCTTTTAACGAAGCACAAGTCGCAGTAGGCGGCAGCACAGCGTTTCGCTTCATCGGATCCGGGACGACGACACGTCGACACGCATCTCTACTCAACACTTCTACATTTTGCGCCTCTACTGCCAAGCGAACGTCGCCTCACAAGATATCCGACTTTGCATAGTACTACGTAGTCGCATAACAAAAACAAATTGAACAGACAGGAATGCAGGGTGATGAGCACAGGGCAAGAGATGGGACGCGCGACGGGGGAACAGCGATCGACTCGCCTCTCTAAACACGATGAAGTTCGGCAAGAAGGTCTTCGAACAGCGCGTATTGGACTGCAGCGAAGGAATCGAGACTTCGTTCGGGCGGTTCGGCTGACGACGCGTCATCGGTTGATGAACTTTTCTTCGTCTCCACGCAGTTTGAGGCTTTCGGCGGGCAGCTGCGGTGCTTTGCGCTCGTCTCCCATTGGCACGCGCTCGTAGCGCGCCTCGCCGCAGCCCTGAAGAGGACGCTAGCTCGCGACGCTGCGAGTGAAGCGATTGGGTGGGAGGCGAGCGAGCGGTAGCCTTGCCTTGCAGGGACGCGTGGGAAGCATGGAGTAGGCGACGGCGCGCTTCCGGCAGCCGAGGCAGCGGAAGAAGCGCTTGTCGGCCAGGTGGCGCGTCAGGGGGTGGCCCTCGCGGCGGCACAGCTCGCTCTGCGCGTGCCACGTGTAGCCGCACTGCAACGACCCAACAACAACGCGGCGCGTCCTCAACCGCCCCGTCCCAACCGGCGACCAAATGTACGGTAGAATACTGTAGCGCGTGGTATTATGGGCGCCTCGAAACTCTGTGCAGAGGCCCACAAAAGACACGACGCCGCCTGCCGAATGAATTACATGACGCGTACGAGAAAAGAAAATTTTTGACGACAACAATGGCAAGGACTCGACGCTCTAGCGCCCCGTTACTGGCTCGGTCCGTTCTAGCGAGTCGAGCCCCTAATCGGTCGCGCAAGGCAAACACATGTGGGTCGATACCGCAACCACAACCGCGAGTACAGTAGTGTTATAGGGCAATAAAGAGCACCTTCTTGCAGCTGACGACCTTGCAGCCTTTGACCTCCATGGTCTCGCTGAGCTTCGTCTCCGCGCGCTCCTTGGCCTCCATGGACGCGAAGTAGCGCTGCTGCTTCAGCCGCTCCTCCTGTCAACACGATGGTCCGTGCACGGACTTGCTCTGGGCGTCGACCCAGGGCTCGGCTCTGACCTCGTCGGCCTCCGCCTCGTGACTGGAGCGCTTGTCGAGCATCGCTTGGATCTGCTGCTCACTGAACGCGACGCCGCCCAGTCGGTTGCGCTTCTTCTGAGGGCTCTGGCTCGGAGAGGACGCGTCTGCGGCCCCTCCCACCACCGGGACGACGACGACGGCCGCGTCTCTGCCGGCCAGCTTCCGCTTGCCGCCGTCAGACGACGCCGAGGCTCTCTTGAGCAGGGCGGCGGCGCGCTGCTGAAGGCCTGGCGCGTTCCTAGCAGGCCGACACGCACGACTAGGAGGGAGCGCCGAGCGACCTTCGCCAAGTTGGCCGACGGCCCCAGGTCGATCGTCTTCGACTTGTGCTCGTGCGCCGTCGTCCCAAAGCCGAGGCGGGGCCGGCCGCTGCTGACGACGGGTCGACGAAAGTTGACGCCGACGTCGATGTTCAGCAGCTCTTTGAACGTCTTCGGCGCCGCAGCACCAGTCGACCTTCACGCGCCATCACCACCGGCGGGGGCGACTACCGCGCGCTTCTCCTTCAACTCCAGGTCGGACATGTGCTTGAGGAGGTTCTTGCTGCCGGCCGACGGCAGCTGAATCGGACGCGCCGCGGTCGTAGCCACGCGAGCACGAATCGCAGCGTCGCGCACGCACGAGTAGCAAATCGGTCAGGGGGTTGCCGTCGTCTTGGTCGGCCGAGAGAGGCGCGGCGGCGGCAAGAGTCGAGACGGAGTCCGCCCGCTGCTGCTGCTTCTGCTGCACTTGGCGCGCCCTGACGCTCTCCAACGACACGGGCGCCACCTTCCGCTGGGCCGGAGCCGATCTGGGTAGCGCTGGCGCCGTATAGACACGGCGCTGCTGCGCCGCCTCCGCCGTCGCGCCCCCCTGGCGCCAGGTCTTGGGCGGTCGGTTGCCGGTGCCTTGGAACTCGCCTGAGGAGGGCGGGAAGCGCCGTCAAGTCCGCCCTCATCGGGCACGCACGCACGCACGCACGCACACCTCTGCGACTGGCCATGGTGCGCACGGCGGCGTTCAAGTGGAAGGTGCAGTAGTCGGTGACGGAGCGATTGACGAAGTTCCCACACCGCTCGTTCGTCGCCCGCTTCCGACCTGCGAGAGTGACGCGCGCTCCCGGGGGAGGGAGGGGGCAATATAAAGCGGGGGGGGGCTAGGGGTACCTTTGCACTTGGCCATGTCGAGACTGTGTCCCAGCTCGAGCAGCTGCGCGCCGCTCGACACCTTCAGACGGACTCCTCCCTGCTGCTGCGACTTCTGCGCAAGGGGGGGGGGGGGCAGACATTCGCGAAGACGGATGACGGACGATGCCGACAATCGACGCACCGCGAATTTGGACGCGCCGTCGTTGCTCTGCGACTCCGTGAGAAAGTCGGGATTGAGCAACGAGAAGACCGTCGCCTCGGACAACTTCCAGTGTTTCTTGTGCGCGTCTCCAAAGAGCCACAGCTTCGTCTAAACGAGACAGACAAATTTTAAAAGAAGCGAGTTTTCGGCAGACTAGCTAGACACCATGGACTCTGTGTCCTTCAAGTCGCCGACGCGCCACACGCTGTAGTTGTTGCCCTTGGCCGAGGTGCGCTCGGGAGCTTTCTCCAATAAGACGGCCATAGTCAGCCAGTCGCCGTCCGTCGGCGACCGGCCGGCTCGGAGGTCGCTGAGACGCACTTTGCGTCGCTCCCCGCAATAGATGGAGAAAGCGCTCGACGACACCTTTGGCTCGCTGAACGCTTCGTTGTCTCGCACGCTGAGACAAACGAAGCGTCATCCCAAACCCAACGGGATTTTGAGCCCAAAATAGGGGTCGAAGGACACGGGGTCGACAGGGGACTTCTTCTGCGCGGCCGCGACGGCGGGCGAGGAATCGGAGCGGTGTGTCGTCGGCGCGGGACGACCGGCGGATGATTTGTCGTCGGCTGGCGCTTTGGGAGCCAGTCGCCTCTTGAGCTGTCGACCCGACTCCGACAGAAATCTGAACCGTGCGTGGTGTGCTGGTTGACATTGCTCGAGCAAGCAGCAGATTCCAAGAGGCGCACTTCTTGTCGGCGTCGTCGCCCAGACGTCGACTCAGCTCCTCGTCCTCGCTGCTACTCGTGTCGCCAGAATGGACAGCGCTTTGGCCTGAAGAAAAACGCGGTAAAGTACTGTGATTTCGATCTGAAATCACCGGCACGACGCGACCAGTTTTCTTCGAGCCAGCGGCGGCCTCGAGCATTGGATCGATATTCTCTTTGCCGCGACCAAACATGTCGATCGGCTTCAACGACGGTGTCGATGTCGAGCAGCCGCCACTGCCGACCGGCTGTTGTCCTCCTCAAAGAGCCCATACGGCAGACATTTTTTTCTTTTTTTTTTGGACCACTGCACTGCACACAGACACTGGCCCCACTAACCAATTCCAGAAGCAGAAGTGGCAGATTTCTTCCCGAGCTGCTGCTCGATCAGACGCTTCCGCTCCTCCATTCGCGCGAGTTCCTCTGAAACGAAAAATCACATAACCTAACGAGATTCTAGACACCCGGATAGACGCAACGCAACCCAGACTTTACCCAGAAGAGCGGACTCGCTTGCCATTGGCAAACTACTGTCGACAGCTGTTTTCGTCCGTGGCGAGCTCTTGACGTTCGAATCCCGCAAGGTCGTGTTCGCCGGCTCATCCTCTGCGAAATTAAGGCAACAGTTGGTCGTGTCGGTCGACACCGGGCCATCGGCAAATCAATCCGCACCTTCCAGCCCCGCGTCCAGCAAGCTATGGTCCGACAAATTTTCGACGGCGCTAAAGAAGGTGCTGTTGCCGTCGAGCATGCTCGAACGCCGGCGCAACGCCGCCTGCGGCGCCAGCAGTGAAGTGGACACGCCGTCGACAACGGTAGCGCGTCCTCCTTTCCCTGGCGGCAGCCCCGCCGAAATGTCCGGCTCTACCGCGTTTTCATCCTTCGACACTGGCGCGTCCCCTGCCGCCGGCGCGAGAGACAAAAAGTCGTCAAGCTGAGACTCAGCTATGGCAGAACCCATTCTCGAAACAAAATCGAGGCGACGGTTTCAAAAGACAAGAGTAAACGAATGTTAAAATGGCGCGAAGAACGGTATACAGTACCATACAGATACACACCAGAATAAGAATCGGTGCTGTTCACGTGCCTGCTGTAACCGTGCACACAATGCAAGCGGCGATGGAGCGCTGAGGCCAAGTGTCGGTGTCAATGCGACGTCCTCTTGTTATCTCCATCACTCGACTTTCGCACGCCTCCTCCTCTTGGGCGCGTCGACGCAGAGGCGCGCCGCGTGCGCTCTCGTCTTGGGGGTTGGGTTTGGATGCGTGCAAGTTGTCGATGCCGCTGCCGCCGCTGGACGAGCGCCGCGCGACGCTGCTGGCGGTCGAGAGCCGCCTGGTGGAGCGTCCGTCCCTGTGGGACGTCGTGGGCGCCCGGCCGGAGGAGCCGCTGCCTCAGGACTGCTGCGGCCTTTCGTGCGAGCCGTGTGTCTTCGACCTCTACCGCGACGACCTGCACGACTGGGCCAAGAAGGCCTTGGCGAAGATCGACAGGTACACTTCACCTGCTTGTTTTGCTCGATCCTGGAAGATCGATAGAGAACGGAATGACAGACAGGCGCCCCTCGATGGATCGAAGCAAAAGACGAAGGCCTTTACAAAGCGACAGTACACCGCAGCTGCTCTAACGGCCGTTCGACCTTTGACGGCCGACGTGTTTCTCTATCAATTCTCCGTGGACGGCGGTGACGTGCGAAGTCTACCTCTGGGGTGTCATTTGATCCTCAAGTTAGTGACTGGAACTTTGATCCGGCCACTCGACTGACTACCCTATGCCGACCACTTAGAGAAACTGACGCTCAGAAACGGAGCTTCACTCGGCAAGTGACACCTGTGGCGCTAGGAGTTGACGGCAAGAGCTTCTACGTCGCCATTAGGGTGAGTAGGTACTAGGTAGTGAGTTCATTTTCAATTAACTACCGTATTCAATACAAATTTTCTTATAGCTGTGGAAACGCGGAAAGCTCAGTGACGTCGCGAGACAGTGGCGGTGCGGGCAGACCGTTCAATTTAGAGGCACTTTCGGCCGGTTTGACTACGTTAAGAATAGGGTACGCACTCTTTACGGTGGATACGGCAACCTGGCTGTACATTGTATAGTGCGTTCTTTCTTTCAGTACGAGCGCATCGTTCTCTACGCGGCGGGGGTGGGCGTTGCGCCTCTGGTGCGCATAGTGGACAAGGTGATGTGGCGTGCGAAAAGCGACGGCGTCAATAGCTCTAGGTTCAGATATTGTCTCAAGATGATGACGTCACGCGCGTCCACTTGGTCTACAGTTGCCGATCTTCGGAACAGCTCGTTCTCTGGGAGAAAATGAAGGAGTGGCTCGACTATTGGAACGTCTCGGCCGAGTTCCACTTCACCAGGCCTTCGGTCTTGCTGTCTTTCCGACTACGTATATTCCGCGTTGGTGGAGTGTCGACAGCGCTTCCAGCCCTCCCATACAACGCCGTACAAAGTGATCTCGAAAAGCGGACGCGTCGACGAGGAGTCGGTGGTCGCGACCGTGGAGAGCCTCGGCGACGGCCGGCAGTCGACGCAGTTCCTCGTCTGCGGCTCGCGCGTCTTTGAGAAGGACGTGCTCAACCACCTGCTCAAGTGTTCCATCGCCCGCGACCGCGTCGTCCTGTTCTAGCTTTTTGGCATTTCTAGAGCGTAGGAACTTGTATAGGGATGCGAGTGTGGTGATCGGAGGCCTGTAGTTTGTACAGCCTTATTGCTTTCGCAGTGCCTATGTCGTCCTTGGACTTTCCCCAACGCTTCGCGTTGTCTACGTCCCTTTGATGTGTTGGGATTGGCCAAATGAAACCGAAACCGAAACCGAGCTCTGCACATACACGTGTTTCGCCGAGTCCCGCCGATGGCGTATAGTGTACAGCGAGGCGCGCGTTTGTGGGAGGCAGGCAAAGCCGCAACGGAGCAATCACAAAGCGGCCGGCGCCGAGTAGAGGATGTCGTCGTCGTCGCCGATCTCGAGCCGCGAGTAGTACAGACGCCAGCAGCGTCGGCGGTTCGGCGCCACGCCCCTCCGCACTCGCAGACGTGACTTGCAGCAGAAGCAATAGAGGCAGAGGCAGCACAGCAACGCCATGGCCAGTAGGCCCAGCAAAAGCACCGCAACGGAGAAGTAGTTTGTTGAGTATCTTGCGGTGGGCGCATCTGCAGGCTCCTTGTACGTTATGCAGTCGCCTACCGAGTTGGAAAACTCGACCAGCCAGCGCTGACGAAGCGTCTTGGCCGTCAGGCAGTAGTAGAGGCTTGCGTTGCTCGCCGACTCTCCGATCAAATGCCAGAGACCCTCGAAATCGGCCGCTCGACAGTCGCACGCGAACCGGTTCCGTGACAGGTCCACCGAGCGCAAGGACGGCCTGCGACTGAGGTAGGCGGATGCAGCACTCCCTACGGACCGCAGGTTGTTCAGGGACAAGTCCAGACGAACGAGTCCCGCCGGCAGAGAATCTTGCTCCGCCCAACTTTTGAGAGTAGCAGACGTAAGTTGGTTAGCGCTCAGGTCCAGTATCTGCAACTTCTGAAGCTGGGCAAAGAACCCCTGCGGCAGACTGGCCAATCCGACGGCCCGTAGGCGTAGTACGGCCAAGCGTCGGCCCGAATTTTGCAGGACGACGAGCCACGTCGGATGACATTCTTGGCGAGCGCTGGCCGTGCTGACCTCAGCGCATGCGCCTTTCAACTTTGGGAACAGGTGAATGTTCTCGGACAAGTCGAGCTCTCGCAGCGCCGAAGCGCCCCGGAAAAAGTTCTCGTCGACTTCGCGCAGTCGGTTCGAGCGCAGCAGTAGCGACTGGAGCTGGTCGTTGCGAAAGTTGGGCACGGCGACGACGTGATTGTGACTGAGATCGAGGTGCCGCAGCCAGCCACCAGCGTACGACCAGGCCATCTCCAACGTCGCGATCTCGTTCTGACTCGCGTCCAGAGTCTCCAAGTGGGGAAAGGCGGCCACGTCGGACAGGTTGAGTACCCGGAGCGAGTTCCGCGTCAAGAGAATCGTTTCGACGGTCGGCTTGCTGGCCGCCACTTGGGACACGGTGGGAAAGCGTGTCAGAGCGTTGTTTTCCAGCGACAACGTTTTTAGGTTCAGCAGCGCATCTCCCAACTCAAACTCGGTGAGACAATTGTCGTCCAAATAGAGTTTGGCAAGTCTTGATGTAGCCATGGAGTCGTGCAACGAAAATCTTGCTGCCGACAGGTTTTTGCGCGACAAATCGAGAATCTGCAATTCTGGAGGCAGCTCGAGGTCGAAGGTAGAAGCCGACGGTTTTCCCGGCTCTGAGCTGCCGCTGACGTTTAGGTACTGGAGCCTCTTCGCTAGAGACAGTGTCGCGTGATCGCTGACGACGCATCCGGCGAGGTTCAAAGCTTTCACTGACTTGACGACGACGTCTAAAAACGAGTCGTCCAACAGAGCGCCGCTGTGCGCCACGTCCAGAGTCTCCAAAGCTTTCCAATGTTCCGACGACATTCTCAGTGTGGTGCAGTCGGTGGCGGTAGCGCAGAACACGAAACCGTCCGCGGTCAGCCGGCGTAGTCGCGAGTTCAGGGACAGGTCTAGGCGCCGGACGATCGGCAGCGCCGTCCGCGGGAGGACGCGCTCGATGGGGTTCGCGGCGAGCGAGACCCGTTCGAAGACGTGCGCTCCAACCGCGGAACCGAAGCCGTCGAACAGGCGGACTTCGTTGAACGACAAGTCGAAGTCTCGCAAAGTCGGCGGCAAGCTCGCCATCCAAGGGCCCAGCTCGAGAATAAAGTTCTGCGACAGATCCAGTACTTCGAGCGTTAAAAGAGAGGCAAACGCTTCCTCAGCGATCTGCACGATCGCGCAGTTTTGCAGCGACAGCTTCAGGACGCCGCTGGGAAAGTGCGTGATGGCCGACGCGTTGAGCACTGACATGGGGTGGCCCTTGACGTCCACCTCTTCGAGCCAAGAGGGCAAGGGCTGCTTGGGAAAGCGGTTGCAGAGCGCCGTCTTCTCGGCCCTGACCATGGCGCAATCGAAGGCGGCCGTCGTGGGCGCTCGGGACAAGCAGAGCGCGGCGGCGGCGGCGGCGATGACGCAACGTCGTCCAGCGGCCATCGCTGCCGGCGGCCGTTTAATGCGCAGCACGAGGACCGTTCCGAATGGCGCCAGTTCCACACCGCAGGCACTGGCTGGCGGAAGACGGATGCGCCAGCCCAGCGAGGGGACCGGCCGAGACAAGCGCTGACAAATCAATGTCGCCGCGCCCGCCCAAAGGCGCGCCGCCGCTGCCAACGAAGAGAGAGAGAGGGCCAACAGCATCGACCAGGGCCGAAACATCGAGTTTCGGCCGAGACTGCTGACGACTTTCAAATCAAGCCAATTGTAGGAGCGGCCATCAGCTGGCCGCTCTTTAGACTTAGTTCCGTTCCGCCCCTCGTCATGAGCGGGCCTACCACAGGGGACCAGAGAGCGCCACCGACGTCGGCCGCAAACGCACGCGAGATGCGGCGCTGCGAAGAAAAACTCGAATTGCGAACGGGGGCGCTCGTTAGTGGCCAACTAGTTTGTTTGCCAACCGGACGAGCCTTCGGGAGCCAGGGCGAATGGAAATGCGACGGCACGCGTCTTTCCTCCGTCCAGCGCACAGCACACGCGGCGCTCTTCGAAAACAGACAAAAACACGCGACCTACAGTATCCGGCTCTTCTTCTTGTGTGCACGCCCATATATCCCTACTACTCAGCCAGACATGCGATAGATGGGCCTGATGGCGTCCCTGCGCGCCAGACTCGCCTCCATCTCGACGCGGTCGAACCAGTCGCGGATCTGCGGCTTGTAGCTCAGCGCCTTGTAGTCCTGCCGCTCCAGCTGCAGGTACTGCACGCGCTCGTTGATACGTCTGCAATTCCAAGAACCCCCTGCCTCATCGTCCTGTCGACAGCGACTACCGCCGCAGTGTGTAGCGTATGGCCTAGTGGTAGAGAATCGGCCTCTTACGCGCACGGTTCTGGGTTCTCTTAAATCTTGATGGATCCGATTAGCGAGAATTTCCCTGTCAATCGATTTCTGTCGTTCGCTGTCCTACATTGCTTGCAGATGGCGTTCTCCCGAATGGCTTTGGCTAATGTATGCCTCCAGACAGGAAGGTGTCATGGAGAAGGGTATACTACATGGGCCATTGACGACCTCCCAGCGTTGCCCTTTGCCAGGGACGCTGCCAACAACTCAAAGCAGCCGACGCCGAGCCGGGGGCAACTCACACAAACTCGCGCAGGATGGCGGCGTGGTCGAAGCGGGACATGTTGTGCTCGAGGCGCCACATCTCGGACTTGTAGGGCACGAGGTACTTGCGGACCAGCTGCTTGACCGGCATGTGCTCGAACTGGTACTCGCGAGGCTCGTCCTCCTCGGGGTAGTCGTGCAGCTCGCACGGGCCTGCGTGTCACCAGAGGTCTCCGCCGCTCTCCCCACACCCATCCCCGTCCCAGGCACGCACGCCTCAAGCGGCGCAGCGACCCACCGCAGACGATGTACACGACGAAGGTGATGGCGGAGAAGAGCAGCAGGGGCCCGATCATGTAGAAGTGGATGTGGTCCTTGGTGCGGTTCCAGTCGATGCGGTCGTGTTGGATCGTGAAGCTGGGCGCGCCGTGCCCCTGTCGCGTCGGCGGACGCGCCAGAGCCGCCGACCGGACGGCCACCACTCGACTCAACAGCGCTGAACGCGCAAGACAAGCGTGAGGTAGTGAAGACAGCTGCTGACGAAAGCAACAAGAGGCAACTTAACAAACCAGGACTAGCCGAGCAGCAAAGATACCGAGATTCCGCCATGCGAACCGCCACGCAGAGGAGCGGCCGCCCCGGCGGCCGAAGCAGCAGCATGGGCGCCGCCATTTGGCGAAGGATTCGGCAGCTAATAGCAAATGCGTAAGCTAACAACGTCGAGGATGTGAGAATTACGGTGGTCAAAATGAGAAATACGGTAGGCGCGCAATTTTTTATTCGTTTGCCTCAACGATAAGCACTTCTTGGACAATGTTTTAGAAAAGGTTGGATCACACCAAAAACAGTACGCAGCGGTACAATGTAGTCGCCACCAAAATCGGTTCCCCATTACAGCTTCTTTGCAATGGCCAGCGTCTTTTTCCTGTTCACAGACGTTTCACACCTTTTCAGTGACCTGCACTGAACATTGTACATGTAGAGTAAGACACAAACACATCCGCACTACATCGCCACGTGTCTGTCGACTGTCGACGGCAAACTAGCTCAAACCATATTTGCATAGTGCTCAGCAGTGAAACCGAAATGCCGATCACGCTTCTTCGGGGCCACCAACTCAACTACTAGTCCCAGTGGGCGTCCATTCGCTTGGCAACCGCCTCGATAAACAGTAGGTGGGAGGCGTACAGATCGAGCGAGGCGTCCACGTCCAGCCAGTGGACGGCGGCGGCGTCGTCACCTGGGAGAGTATAGGTCGGCTCTCTTCGACAATTGTACGCGGCTCGACGACGCACCCGCTTCAAGGCCCAGCCGCTGGAGGAGTCCGTCAGAGTCGTGGAAGTGGACGGCGACCGTCTCCATCCAGGCGTTGTCCGTGTTGCGCGGGTCGTCGACGTAGCCCCGGTAGACGACCGCCTGTGGCGAGGCGAAGAAGCGCTCGACCTCGACCACGGTTCGCTGTCGGCGCGCGTCGTCCTCCGGCGCCACTCCCTTCGTGTTCAGCGCCTCCTCGCCGAATTCTCGAGCCAGCGTCGCCGAGACCACCTCGCCAGGGTCGACCATACCGCCTGCGAGCGCGAGAGGGCCGCATTTGTCGACTGCCCAAGACGAGACTCGTACCCGGGAGCGCGAGATGGCCGCTGTCGCGCCGCGTGACGGCGACGAACTGCAGGACGCAGCGTCCCGACCGCCGGTCGACAACGCGCCCTCCGTCCTCGTCGACTTTCCAGCGGGTGACGATCGGGTCGGCCGCGTGGTTCGGGCCCCATCGACCCAGGACGCCGCGCCCTGCAAAGGTGCAAACACTCTCATACGTCGGGCGCTCCGTCGACATCTAATTGAGGCAGACAGAAACGCCTTCGCGCAGTAATAGTAATTCGTCAAATAATCTCTAATAATTAAAAAAAATAATTTAAATAATAATCTCTAGTTCGTGCATCGGCAGAGTGCAAAGACCGAGCCAGAACGAACGACGACAACTGGACGCGCTGACGGCATCGACGTCGCGGCGCTGACGCGGACCTTGTAGCTCGAGTGCAATGCCGGACGAGGACGAGACGACGGAGGAGGAGGAAGGCTGGCTGTCGAGCAACCAGACGACGGTGCTGCTGCTGGCGGTGCTGGCGCTCGGCCTGTGCTTCCTGCAAGTCGCCATCGTCATCGTCTGCTGTCGACGCAGGAGGTGCGGTCGGGAGGCGCGTCGCCGGCGACCAGAGGACGAGGACTTCTACGCGATCGACCACCTCATCGAGGCCGATAGCGACGACGACGACGACAGCAGCAGCAGCAGCAGCGGCCGAGAACGCAAGCCGTCGCCGACTGGCCAAGACGGCGTCGACAAGCGCACGACGACGAAGGCGGCAGCGAGGCGCGGAGTCCACTTCGCCCCCGGCCACCGGAGCGTGGGCCACGCCGAGCGGGAATCGCTCAAGTCCGAGCCCTCGCAGCCGACCGCCGAGTCCGACACCGTCTACCCCGGCGCCGAGCAGCTCCGACGACTCGAGCTGAGAGACGGGCGAGAGGCGCGGCGAGACGACCACCACCGCATCGACACCTCGGACAGCGCGTCGGTCTCGTCCGAGTGAGCGCACGATTCGGCGCAGGGCCACTCAACACCAACCATCCGTCACCTACTTTTAGGTCTTTCGCATCGGAACGCGAGACCGTGCGGAAAGAGTCGACAGAGTCGGACAATGTGCCACCGCCGCCGTCAGCCGCGGCGGCGTCGACAGATGACGCGGGCACGTCGACGGACGTGACGATGCGAGATGCGGCGCGACGGCGACTCCGCCGCGCGCCGGCGGTGTTCAAGACGCCGCTGTCGACAATCGACGAGGAGCGCTCCTCGCCTCCGTCCTCCACGGTCGTGCTTGTGGACGACATCGCTCCGTCCCCGGTGGTCGAGCGATCACGCCGCGAGCACCACTTCTGGATCGCCGACTTACCGCCGGCGGCGGCGACGACGCCCAGTGGCCGCGACGACGATGACAACGACTCGCCAAAGACGGGTGGCGACTACAGCGACTCTCTCACCGAAGTCGAGTACTTCAGATGACACCCCACACCACTAGGAGTGATGACGGACGGCACCGCAAATGCGAGTGAACAAACGTGACTGGTGACGAGATGATGGCTATAGTGACAATGGCGCACGTACCGCAAATTCCTGTTCTGCCCATGGGATTCAGAGGCCGTCCGTCGACCACAGCGTATTCCCCAGTAAATGACTGTCTGTCGACTTGTCCGTCGCGACGATTCCAGGCCGGCTCGAAGCCGGGCTCGTCAATAGGCGGGTCGGCGTACGGCTTGCCCACCAAAGTCGCGTCGGTATATTCGGGCGGTGCGTATTCGTCAAACGGAGCCGTCCAGTCCACATTGCCGTCCGGGACGGGTAGGCGGTACACGGCCGGCCGACCACGCTTATAGGGTTCGGCCAGCTGTCGACACTTGACGTGCGGCCCCACGAAAGTCGTCAGCGCCGCAGACGCCATCAGGCAACGCGTCGACACTCTCGCGCAACGTTGCAGCACAGAGGAGCAGCGACGACCGAACGCCGCGACCATACGGCCCACGAACACGAACAGGCAGGGGGGGGGGGGGTGGTTGTGGGCGAACACCTCAAAGCACCGCGAAAAAAATGACGACTGTCGCTTTCTTGGCAAGCATTCCACTCCATGTCATGTTGTTGGGTGAGAAAAACACCATGGGTAGCCATCATTTACTGCGTCTACCGAACCGAGGGCGAGGGAAGGGCGCCGAAGAGACGAGTGGTCGACAGATCGCAGAGCGACTTCAAGGCGGTCGCCGCGTCGTCCGCTTTTCCAACGACGGGCAATGCGGCCGTCCCCTCTCTCGCCGTCGACTGCTGCGCTGTCGACAGCCAGTGCTCCTTGAGCGAGCCGAAGAAGCGATCCAGCCTCGTGTTGCTCGCTGCTTTGCCGTCTGCGAAGTAGGACAAGCAATCATTGCAAAAGACCCAACGAAAGCCGACGACCTTTGTCGCCGGCAGAGTAGCACCGATAGACGAGCGAGCAGGCGCCGGTGAGCAGCCGTTGTCGACGCGCCGACAACGGCAGCGCGTCGGCAGCCGCGGACTCAAAGCGGAGTCGGAGCATCGAGGCCGGCGCAGCAGCCATCGTCGCCTTGCGCTGCCTCAGCAGCTGTCCGATGAACTCGGAGTGCATGCCGACAAAGTACAGGATCTAGACCGGCGCGCTGTCGAGAGGTGACCGTTGCTGGGGGCGGCCAGCGGCGGGCACACCTGCTCTTCCAAGACGGCGGAGCGTCTACCGAAAGCGGCCAAACCCATGAGAAGAGACTGGGCCAAGTCGAGCGTGAATTGCAACAGCGCCACCAGACGAGCGGCCGCGCTCGTCGACACGTCGTCGACATCGGCCGGCGCCACAACTTTTCCGGCGAACCCACCCGACGAGCTCGACGCCAGAAAGAGGTCGGCCGGCGTCTCCGCCCACAGCTGAGACTGCGAGAGGCGGCCGAACGCGTCTTGCTCCACCACTGCCAACAGTGACTCCTCGGAAAGGCAGAGGCGGCTCAGCAGGTTCTACAAAGGCGGAGCGTCGCGTTTCAATTGTCGTCGTGTACAGCCGGGACAGGAACCAATTGCGAGAGGAAGACGTAGAGCGGGCGCAGAGGCGCCCTGGCCGACTGGAGGCAGTCGACGACGCGTCCGGCGTCCTCTCCGACGATTCTGCCGACGACGGCGCCGACGATGCCTTTGCGCACGAAGGCGGCGGCCACGTCCGCGCCTCTACTCGCGTCCTTCTCCAGAATATGGCTCGTGACGGCCAACGCCGTCAGCTAGACCCATCCCATGACCGCAGTGCATCAGTTGTTGGCAGGGCAACGGCGCGTCATTGATTCGCGATCGCCCACCCACCTTGGTGAGGTCGGCCGCGTCGCAGATGTCGCGGCAGAGCGTCTCGACCAGCGGCTGTCCGCAAGCGTTGAGCGCCAGCAGTCGCCACTGCTCGTCCTCTAGTCGGCCGCGCGCGCTCAGGCCGTCGAACAGTTGCGCGAACTCGTCCGCGTCCGCTTTCTGCCGCCGTCGACCGGAGTCACTGAGACTGAGGAGGTTGAGAAGAGTCGCGTAGAGATACGACCTCGCCTGGCCCGACACGCCCGCTGAACTAGAGACGCTCAATCGAATGCCGCACAGCTGCCACAGAGTACCTGAACTCAGGTTCTCGAGAACCGCCTTCAGAACCGGCGTCAAAGTCGACAGGCAGCCGAAGTCGGCGTCCTCGTTCAAGTGGGTCTCCGCTCTGAATGGACTCTGAGGTACAAGCACGATGTAGGCAAACCAAAAGCCGACTTTGTCCTGTCGAGTAGCGAAGCGTAGGAGCGTGTGGCAGCGCGCTCGTCGTCGCCTCTGACGAATTCCAGCGTCCTTTTCACTGCCTCCGAGCACTGCAGTGCGGTCGACGCCAGCAGCTCGGCGAGGGACGGCAGCGCCGACCAGTCCGACATCTGCAGGGAGCGCACTGCAGTCTGTCGTCGGCCGTCAGGAATCCGACGCCACCGACTTTCGTCAGCGCCACCGTCGACAGGTCGGCGAGTAGGCGGACGCGCTCGTCGAGGTCGAACAAGCTCGAGCTGACGGAGACGTCGATCTCGGACGAAAAGAGCACCGCGACCACGGTCGCCCAACCTGAATCGATGATTGCACGCCGTAAGACGAAATTCGATCCAAGGAAAACGACGAGAGACCTTTCCACGCGCGAACGAACGCGTTGAGACGACGCTGTCGGCAGTTGTTGGCCACGAGGAACTCGAGCAGGCTCGAAATGTCCTGGGCGCGAGAGCCAACATTGTAAAATATCGGCCGAAGCTAGCTAGCGTCACCCACTTTCTCAAGGAGAGTCCACTCGTCGGTGCCGCCGACAGCAGCGTTGCCGGCGACGGACCGGACCTCCTGTCGAATGAGGCGATGAAGACGGACCAAGTCGCAGAGACGGGCGCCCTGCTCGTCCGTGCCCGTGCAGGCGACGATCAGCTGTAGGTAGACAGGGTCGAACTGTTTCTTTCTTCGAAGACAAAGAAGACAGACCTGCGACAGCTTGGACGCCTGGAAGCAGGCCGGCTCGAAGGAGGGCAGCGGCTCCAAGTCGACCGTCAGGAGCGGCGTGAGTCGCAGCAGGTCGACGCCCTCTCCCACGAGCGCCTGTATCCTGTCGCCGGCGAGCAGGCTCGTCGCGTCCAGCGCCGTCAGCTCCTCCTTCTTCAGCGCCGCCCCCGCCTCGGGTGCCGCCCAGGAGAGGAGCGCGCCATCCCCATGGGAGGCGGCGCGCTGCGCCAGCAGCAGGGCGGACAGCTTGAGCGCCTGACTCGTCTGTCGGCCTCCCCACAGCTCCTTCAGTTCCACGGAGGCGAGACGAAGAGCGGAGCCGACGCAGAGACAGCCCACGGTGTTGTCGGCGCCGTGGGGCGTCGACAGCGCGGCGAGTCGGCCGAGATTGCGCACGAGTAGGACAACGAGGTCCTCGGCGGCCCTCAGGTAGCGCAGCACCGTCCTCGTGTACGAAGCCGACCGGTCGACGGCGACGCAAAGCAAACGCAGCGACGTCTCGACAAGCGCAGAATTGTCGACCAACGCTCGACCCGACGATTCCGAGCAGCAGAACACCATCAGTTGGACCAGCGAGCGAAGACAGCTGGGCTGGCGACTGCTGAGGCCTGTCCGAATTGGCATTTCTATCTAGGCGTGGAGACAATTCGACAAAGGAACGTTGAAACGGACCCTCGTCGCTCCTCAACTTCTGATCGGCCAGATTGAGCAAAAGCGAGCCCAAGTTCGCCTCGTCACCAACGCTGAGTCGCAGAGAGTCGGCTATCGTCTCCAGCAGAAGTCGCGCCAGCAGACCCCTCCAGGCGGGCTGCGTGAACTGCTCCGACTTTGCTGTACCGAAGAACGCATTATTATCCGTGCTCGAGCAAACCAAATTGGTCGAGAGTGCCCACCCGCCGTCACCGAGAGGCTATGGCCGTCGAAAGCGGCGTGCATTTCGGTGTCCAGCGGCGCGCAGGCGGCCGCGGCGGCGGAGAGGGTCTCGGCCAGCTCGAGTGCCGACTCGAAGCCGGCAGCGAGCAAGTCGGCCAGACGGCGCTGGGAGGCGAGCAGACGCGGCGCCGACGTCAGCCGACGCAGACAGCGCCAGGCCAAGAACGCCTCCGCTGGGTAGTCGGCGTGCAACTCGACGAACCTAGGCGCCGAGAAATGGGTTGTCGTTGTTGGCTTGATAAATGGGTTGGTAAAGGGCAACTCTAGGAAGCCGTCATTGGCCCGTATGGCATACCCGTCTCAATGACGCCTTCTTGTCTAGAGACGCATATATAAGCCACACGGAGCGCCTCAGACATTCGGAAGAACGTCATCTGCATCTGCAATCTTTATCTAGGGGAGCGACAGCACGAGAAAATGCACTGACAGGGAAATCCTCGTTAGCAGATCCATCGAGAATCGAACCCAGGACCGTGAGCGCAAGAGGCCGCTTCGCTACCACTAGACCATCCGCTGCCCCGAGTAATGGGACACCGCAGGATGTGCGACACGCACCGCGCCAGCGTGGCCAGGTAGTCTGCGCGTCCGCTCCTGGGGTTGACGGAGAGCAGCAGCGTCTCCATGGGCGTCGACACGGCGTCCGAGACGGCCGCCGCGCGGACGGCCTCGCGGAAAGAGGCGTCCGCACCCAGACAGACGTCGACCACCCACAGCGCCGACCGGCACGCCGACAGCGCCGCCTTCTGCGCCTCGTCTGCTAGGGAAAAGGGTCACATTTTGAAAGAAGAGAGATGGATCCGCGCCGCCGCCGCACCGGGTCCGTCTAGAGGCCGCTTGTGAAGGGTGTCGAGGGCGCCGGAAACTGTCGCCATGAGCGTCCGGAAGACGGCTCCGTCGACGGCGATAGCGGCAAAGACGACGCAGCCCACGTCCTCCGTCCTCACGGAGTCGACGTCGAACGGGCAGGCGGACAGCAGACGCTCCAAGCAGCCGTACAAGTGACGACCCATCTCCCACTGCGCGCAACAGAACCAGGTAATGCTCTGTGCAAGAGAAACTCACTGACAAGACGACTCACCATCTCGGCGGCTCGCTTGTACGCCAACTGTAGGTAGTGCGGCGCGACGACTTGCAGTAGAAAACGGAGGTATGGCGCCAGCAGCCGACGGTCGGTGGAGACGAAGAGTTGGCGGTGAGTCGCCAAGGCGTCCAACAGTTTCAAGAATCCCGTCGTAGCTGGATGGCTCTCGGAACGGCACTCCACGTCCGAGAACTCTTGCTGTACGTGTTCGAGTAGTTTCGAGTGATAGAACAATTTGTTGCACCGAGTACCGCTCACCCCCAGTCCGCCAAGTTTGTCGTCTGGCCGGACAGTAACGACCGAGCCAGCTAGAACGGCCGCCCAGACGCTCTCAGCGGCCGCCGCGTCGCGTGCCAAATCGGCCAGGAAAGAGAAGAGACCGCCCTTCAGTTCGAGCGAGATCGGCGCAGTCGCCAATTGCATGGCCGCCTCGACGCAGCGCCACTGCGGCTGGCCCACGAATGCGGCCCTGACGGCGGGGTCGCGGCGAGCCAGCGCTTCGGCTAGAGTCGTCCAGCAGCGCAGCGCCTCCAGCTCGTCGGGCGAGATGGCGCCGACCGCCTTGCCACTGCCGACGAGCCCCGTCGACGACGACGACCCTCTGTAGAGCGATCCGTACTGGTGCAGCGCGCCGAAGTACTGCTGCCAGTTGGCCGAGCCCCGGTGGAAGTCTGCAGCGCGCTCCCTTACGCGTGTGCCGTCGACGAGAGTTGTCTCCTCCTCACTCACCGACGGCATTGCTCTCGAGTAGGCCGAAAGCGGAGCGCGCGCCCTGAGCCGACGCGCCGCCGAGCGCCGTCAAGAGGCGCAGGAAGGCGACGTGCAGCACCGCCGGAGACGCCTCGCCGCACTGCCGCAGCCACTTGTAGATGACGCGCAATTCCTGCAACGAGAAAGTTTGGGTGGCAGGCAGGCAGGCACGTCACTGGCCGTCCCTTGTTCACCTGTTGCCTTCTAGAGATGGGCTGCTGCTGAAGCATGGAGCCGCGCATGCTGCGATCAGCCGTCGCCAGCGGCTCGTCGTCCGCTTCGGCCCAAAGCTGCTCGGCCAGCGCGTCGCCGCCGCATTCGTACAGGTCGGCCATCTGAACGGGGAGCCATTTGAAGGCTGGTTTTTCCGAGTTCCAAATCCGCACCATGAGCATGAGCTGCTCAAAGTTGAGCAGAATCCTGGGCGGCAGGTCGCCACGTCGCAGGGACTCCTGCACCTGACGCAGCTCCTCATCAGCGCGGCCGCGCAACTCCCGCACCTGGCAATCAGAGACGCAAATAGCAGCCATTCATTCGGTCTAGGTTTTCAGCCGACTTTCATGGGGTAGAGCGCGAGAGCGTCGGCGACGAGAGAGTGGATGGCCAGCAGCTCGACGACGCGGGCGCCGTCCCTGGCGGCGGGAGAGAGGAAGCGCGCGCGCAGCCAGGAGAAGGGCTCGCGCTCGAGCGCCCAGTCCACCAACTCCTCGTCGTCCACGGCAGCGTCCATAGCCGACACGCCTCGAGAGGGACGACACTCGGCATGGCGCCGCACGGAATTCGCTGGCGACGCTCACTTTCCGCCCCGAATGGGTGCTGTGCGAGCGAGCGTATGAGCACGGCGATTGCCGCGCGCACGACGGCCGCGCAGTCGGGCTCCGCCCAGTCGCTGTCGACGACGACAACGTGCAGTTGGCTCAACGCCGTCGGCAGGAAGAGCGGGTGCCGTCTGTCGAACTCTGCAGCGCGTGGGGACGGCGTCAGCCAGTAGGCGACGAGACAAAGCACTGACTGACCCTCCTGAGACGCGCACTCTCCCAGCTCGGCGGTCGACAGGGCGGCCAAGACGGCGCCGAGAATCGTCTCGACCCTCGCGGCATCGACTACCGCCGATTTGCCGCGGAGAAAGTCGACCAGCTGTCGGCAGTCGTCGATCGACAGCGCGCCCGCACGCGCACGCGACAGCACGCAGTCGGCGAGCGCCGCCAGCGTTTCCTCAGACAACTCCCACACCATCTTCGCGTGCCGACGCCCGCCGAGCCCGTTGACAGCGGGACTTCGCAGTCTTTCGATTTCGCCCGCACTCGACACTTTCTCCAAGATTTCTGAAGTTCAGTTCTTTCCACACGCAAACAACGGCGTGAAAAGCTCAGCAGCTGTCAGCGCCAACCCAGAATTCTGGAGAGGAATTTGCCACTCCAGAGTTGCTCGCAGACGGACTTGAGTTGTGGATGCGACACTGTGACGGCGGCGGCAAAGAGTCGTCGCAGACACTGCGCGTAGAGACAGTGACTGTTGTAATAGCAGAGGACCGCGCACAAGCCGCGACCCATTGAGGGGAAATTCACCGACTCGTCTTCTGCTGAAAGCTAGCAGAAGCTCTGATAAAATGCAAAAAAAGAGAATAATTTTGTCCGCGAGAGGACAAACCGGCCAGTAAGAGTTCGACGGACGAGCATTCGTTGACGTCAAAGAGATCGCTGAGAATGAGCGCCTCTCGACAGAGAGCGGCGTCGACGCGCACACTTGCCGACGACGACAGATTGACGTCGGTGGTTGACGATGAATTCGCACCGGCCTCCACCTTCTTGCGGTCGACTGCGCTCTTGCTCTGCACAGCGACAGCAGTGCAAGGGCATGAACATGAGGCAAACAGGGAAAAGAAACCTTGTTTCCAAGTGGATCCCTCAGTTGCTCCATATGAGCAGACAAAAGGTCGTCAAGTGCGTCTCCATCCGAGTCGGCAGCAGTCGGCAGCAGCTCCAGCCATTGTTCGACCGCTCGGTCGAGTTGTTGAGACAAAAACCAAGAGTTCAGACGACCCGTCGTCATTTCGATAAGCTACATAAAATGCTCCGTTCGATACCTACGTTTAAACATTGCGAACGGCCGAAAAGGACGCATTGCAGTAGTGTACGGTATTAGGATCTTCCTAACAACACGCACTACTGTATATTTGCAAATATCGTACTGTATATAACACTGAATCGGCTTACAGTACATACAGCCATTATTTGCATATCGTGGCAAATGACGATGCACTCGATCAAAAAAGGTACTGTTCTTTCAATCGACTTAACGCCGACCGGCCTTTGCGTTCACTTCAAAAGCATGTATTGAACACAGATTCGTTGCTACAGCACTGTTTCGTTTTCGTGTCGAGGGCATGGGTGGGACGCAGACTACTGAAGTGAAGGTGAACCGTTGCCCCACCTTTGCTTCCATCGAGTTTCATTCATTCTTCTCACAAATGCTTTTCACGAGATCAGTCCGAATCCGAGTCCTAGATCGCGTTTGGGTTAGTGTCCGAGTGGCGGTGTCGACAATGCAGCGTCGAGCTGCACGAACTGCAGTCAGGCTGGGCGGCGTCGCTTGGCCGGCTGGCGCTTGTGCTTGGCCAGGACGGCGACGGCGCGGCGCTTTCCGCGCCGACGGAGGATGAGCGCGATGGCGACGGCGAGGAAGAGGAGGAGCGCGACGAACGCCTCCATGCGCACCGTCTCGTAGAGGGACTCGAAATAGGCCTGGATGCAGCCGCTCTGCTCCAGCTCCTCCATGCGCCGCTTCCACACGCCCATCAGCTCCCTGCCACGCGGCACACGCTCGCTCGCTCGCTCACCGCGCGCCCTCCGCTGTCCAGACTGCCGCCCGCCGCCCACCCACCTGTCTCGGCGCGACTGTCGGTGCACGAGGCTGGTCCGGCCGTCGACCATGTTGAAGATCTCCATGACGCGCCTGTTGAAGAAGTCCATGTCCTTGCGCCACCTGGAGTCGAGATGGATCTCGGTGACGCCGAATAGGTCGTCCGAGCTGAGCATGGGCGACGCGTTGCAGAGGGAGTCGTGCCGCTTGACGCTGCAGCACGAGGGCGGCACCAGGCAGATGAAGCTGTCGCGTCGCTTGCTGAACGCGCGTCTGTTTTTCACGACGTTCGTCACAGCGACAAGCCAAGAGGCGAGCGGACATGCTGCAGCGCCACATCCAGTGCGTAAAGTTGATGTGCGCGTTGACGCTGCGGTTGGAGCCGGCGTAGCTGAAGTAGGGCTTCTGGTCGGGCGTGTGGTCGTGCGAGGAGTGGATGCCGCAGCACATCAGTCGCCTCTGCAGGTCCTGCAGCGCCACGTAGAAGTCGCCGTGCGCCTTCTCGCTCGCCGGCTGCGCCGACTTGTTCACGATGTCGAAGACCTGGACGTCTGGCGGCCATGCGCGCGCTCGCTCGCGACAGACGAGCAGCCGCTAGACCTGGTGGGCGATCTTGTTCCTGTCGATGAGCATCTTGCCCACGGTGCTCTGCTCGCCCCACCAGTCGGGCCCGGCGAAGTCGGCGAGCAGGGACACGGAGACGACGACGACGACGAACGTGAAGAAGAGACTGACGGCGTCCGCGAGGAAGGAGAACTCGCAGGCGCTGCCGCACACTGCGCGCCGCTTGCTCCTCCGCCGATAGTTCTGCAAGTGCATCGGTACCGCTCCGAAGCGACGCAGGCGCGGCAGGCTGGGGAAACCCTTGAGATGTTGTAGGCGTAGATGGCAGCGATGGCGGCGAAGGCGACGGAGCCGGCGCCGTGTGCGAACTTGAAGACGTCGGCGTCGCCCGTGTAGCCGTCGTTGGTGCGGAGCCACTTGTAGAAGATGGAGAGGTAGTGCTGGGGCAGGACGACGGCGAAGCAGAGCACGGCCAGACCGAGACTCAGCGCGACGATGACGAGGTCGAGCACGAGGCCCAGCAGCCGGTCGCGCATCGACTGCGGCGCCGCCGTCGCGCTACGGCCCCCGCCCGTCGCCTCGAGCCAGTCCTTCCGGTAGCGCGCGCGCGCGGGCCGCGTCCCCTGCGCCCGCCAGCCGCCTCCTCGCCCGTCGCAGCGCACTCCTTCGCCTCCCGCCGCCTCTCCACGCCGCTGCACGCTGACGACAGCTCCTCGCTCTCGATCGTCTTCTCCATTCGAGTTATAGTACTACTTTTTCGATGTTCCTTTGCAAAAATGCAACAATTTACTCATCCGACATACAACAATAACATTTTACACTGTGAAGCCCATAAAGCGAAACCGGCATGCCAAACCCTTCACTAAATTGATTGCGATACTCTGGTTGTCCTGCCTATTTTTGCTGCCTTCGTCATCACGATTGTCTTGTAGCGTTGATTGACAGTAGCCTATCGACGAATTAATTGCTGATCTGCCGAATAGTGAATCATAGCTGTGTTAAAACTTGAAACAGCGCAAAATACCGCGACACCAACTCCATTCTGTAACCAAAACAGCACGTATCAACGCGCAAGTAAACGTTCTGTTCAACAGCTGAATATCACATAGTGTTCACCAGAGTGTGTACAGTGTACTTCGAGCATTGATTATGTACATACTCTGTACAGTACTGATTCTGTAGCCATCGAAAAAGTACAGTATTGTTCGTTCGGTTGCCCTCGCTTGGGTGTTGAGTTGAGCCGTCTGATTGTTTGCCGTGTACATCTTGGTAGGGCTTCAGTCCGTCTCGATGGTGACGTCGAAATGGTTGATGGGGACGGCGGCGGCCGCGAATCGCTGACGCACGGTCATGCAGTCGGCCTTGGACACGCTCGAGCTGCGGCGCCGGCCCCGCTGCTGGCGCTGGCGCTCGGCCACGGCCCGCCAGCGCTCCTCGTCCGGCGAGCCCTCGCGCTCGAACGCCTCGTTCACCAGGCCGTCGTCGGCAGACTGTGCCGGTGCCGTCGTCTTCGTCGGTGCCGACGGCGGCGGCGACGACGCCCAGTCGGCAGTTGCCAGCCTGACGACTGGCCGTTCGAGCTCGTCGTGAGACGCCTGCCGGCCGGCGCCAATGGAGGGCGTCTGTCGGCGTTGGGAGGCGCCGGAGATGTTGCCGGCGCTGCCGCTGTGCTTGACGCCGCCGAGCACGCCCGAGCTCGACGGACTCCGCTTGAGAAAGCGCTTGATGCGGTCCGACAAACTCTTGCTGTTGTCCATAGTGACCGCGATGGCGCGAAACGGCACGGGCGCGCACGCTGACACCGGGCGTTCGCGCGCCTTGTGCGCCCGAATCGGCAGCGGACTGTCGTCGTACGGTGACGACGCCAACGGCGAGCGCGACAACGGTCGCGTCGGAATGAGTCTCGCGCCGTTCGGCTGCGGCTGTCTCGGAATCACCGGGTCCTGAGAATTGCTGCGTGTGTGGCATATCGAGGGGCGAGGGCGCCCCCGAGAGGCCGCTCTCACGTTCTCTCCGTCGCTGTCGGAGTCGTCGTCGTCGCCGGCGAGCTCCCCTTTGAGCAGCATCGAGGATTCCTCTCCCGTGAAGTGCGTCGACAGCGAGGACGAGATGAGGCCGCCGGCGACCGCGTCGTGGCCGTTGGGCAGCGCGGCCGGCGGCTCGTCCTCGTCGAGCGACAGTGTCTTCGTGTGCGCGTCGAGCGAGGCGATGCGCTTGAGGATCTTCCGACCCGTCTTCGCCGAGCGACGCGCCAACGACGGACTGTAGCGGTCCTGAAGCTGCTGCTGCTGCTGACTCAGCACGCGGCCGACGAGGCGGTCGCGCTTCTGGATCTCCTCCAGCAGGTACGCCGCCGACTCCACCAGACCCATTCGACGCGCCGTCCCCAGCGGGTCTTCGCCCGCCCTAAAAGCAATGGCTCATGACTGGCTGGGTAATGGCGCCCCTAATGGCTAAAAAATCTCATTTCCGGAGATGATGTCATTAGGCCAGGGGGAGAAGCGGACAACAAGTCGAGTACATGTTTTGCTCGAAGGCAGGACAGACAAACAACAACAGTTGCTCGTTCGCTTATTGCAACCGAAACGAAGCTGCGAGCCAAAAGAGGTCCCGGGGCTTCACACTGACTGGTTGACGACGAGCAGCGGGTTGCCTCCGACGGCGGCGAGACAGCTGTGCAGCTTGAGCGCCTTGGAGTCGCGCTTGCGAATGGCGCGCACGACCGCCTTGAGGACCGACTCGCGCTTGGAGGCGGCCGCGTAGTGGACGGCCGCGTTGCCCTTCTCGTCGCGTCGCTGCAGGTCCAGCTTCTTCTGCAGGCGTTCGCTTTTGCGCGACAGCCGACGGGACGCGCGGAGAGGGCGCGAGCGCGACCCACCGAGTGCAGCAGGGCGCGCACGGTCTTCTCGTTGCCGCCCATGATCGCGACCATGAGCGGCGTCTCCTGGCGCTCGTTCGCTCGATTGACGTCGCAGCCTTCGGCCGTCAGCACGGCCACGAAATGAGCCTGCACGACATTCGCTGTCTTCGAAATGGCGTCCTCCCCGCGTCACGCACGCACGCGACTGACGCACGGCCGCGCTGTAGCTCATTAGCCTGGCTCCAGGCTCGCAGCTCATTTTCTCGCACGCATGCCAAGTTCTCGGTAATGAGGTACAGCGGAACTGGGCAAGCTGCCCAGTACAAACCTGTTTGTCGGGATCGGGAATACGCTCCAGAACCGCCATGAGAATCGTCTCTCCCGTAGCCATCACGGCGTTTGGGTCGACGTGCGGATCCTTCGAATCCTTGCTGTCAAACGAACCCAGTCCCGCCGCTCTGAAACAGCGCACACAACCGTTGGGTACATTCTCATGACAGACTCTGCCGTTTCGTCGAGTACTTATGTACACAGCATCCGGCAGACAGCGTGGCTCCAGCTCATGGAAATCGAACGAGAAATCATGGCACAACGTGCAATCTACCGACCAATCTACTAAATTGGCCTCGAGCCTGACGGACCTAAGGTTCCTGGCGACGCATCGGTCGTGCATGATGTCGAGGTTGCGCTTGAGCTGCTCGGTGCTGTGCACGACGCGCGGGTCTTGGAAGGGCCAGTTGTCGTTGGTGGCGGTGGCGGCAGCAGCCGACACGACGCTGGCCGCCGACATGCGGCTGTACTTGGCACGATCGGCGGTCGCCTCGTGCGGCGCCACGACGCAGCTCATGTTGAACACCGCCGTCGGAGTGGTCGCGAAGCCAACCGCCGACAATCGAGTCGCCGACGACGCGCGTATCGATGTCGAGACGGCGTTGACGGCGCCGCCGACTGGCAGAAGGAATCTGTTTTGCCGGCGGCGTCGGAGAGAGCCCGTCCGCCTCAACAGTAGGGGACCGATCGAAGGGGCGAACGGCCGTTTGCTCAGATGGGATGGGTCGTCTAACCGCCACGGCCCTCCCTGAATGGCAGCGGCGCGTACGTACGACGCCTTCGACTGAATGGGACGGAAGAAGCCAAGAACGACCGGCCCGCGCCGCCGCCCAGTGGTGTCGACGGCAACGACGGGAAGGCGGCGCCACCCAAGTTGCAGTGCCTAATAAGACCAATTAGCCAGACGGAAAGAAGCCTGGTCTCGGACTGACGTGCGAAACCGAAGTGACAAGCCGAGAGCGCCGCCGGCCATTAGCGTCCGCCTCGGCGCCACTTCGTCGCAGCGCAAATTTCGTTATAGATAGGCGGCGATGGCGCGCATCACACCCCTGTGGACGCGTCAAGCGGATGCCTCGGTCCTCCTACCACACACACATACACTCCAGAAGCGGAAATCTAAAAGTGGCCAAGGCAAAAGGCGGCAGCCGACTCCGCGGCCGCCGCGCCAGTCGACGCAATGGCGCGGATCCTAGCCCGCCGCGCCCCGACCATCAAGCACCGCCTCCCCTCTATTTGCCGGCGGCGGGCGGGCGGCGCTCGGTGTTGTCGTCTCGCGGCAGAATCGTCCTCGTCGTTTCGTGTGAGAAAAAGGACCAAATGGCCTCTGCGTCTGCGGGCGGGCGGATTTCACGCTGACGACAACGCAACAAACAGGCGGCACGCCATGTGGAAGGGAGGTTATTAGCACGACCGTTGGCGCGCGCCCTCTTTGTTCTCGGCGACGGTAGGCGCGCGTTCCATTAGCCATAGGCCGCGGAGGCCAATGAAATGTGTCGGCGGAAGCCGCGAAGAGCGAGCCCACGGGACGCAAGCCCGATAATGGGTTCCGATTTGCGCAGGCAACGACCGCAAAACAGACGGGAGATAAGGGTAATAACGCTAATGAACCCCTGACGACGACGCCAGTCGGTCGGTCTCCGAACCGATTTACAAGGCTCTCGTGTGTCGGTCGCGACGCGATTTTCGCTTTCTTTTGTCAACCACGAAATCGGAACGCCGCCTCGACAAACACTCTGGTGACTTCCAGTTTCTCAGCGCGGTTGCGAGTGACCCCTTCGACGTAGGCGCAACTGATCGTCTCGAAACGGTCGCCGTCTTCGAAGAGGCTGCGCAACTCGGTCTCGTCGAAGTAGTAGGCGCGCGTGCCGTCCTGTCGAACGTAGAACCGGTCCGAGATCCGATTGTGACTGTCGAATCGCAGCATCGCGTGGTCGTACAGGCCGTAGTCGCGCACCACCACGCAGCCGCCAGCCCTGAGAACCTGTCAACGCGGTCGCTGGCTGTCGTCAAAAAATCACCGCCAACTTTTTGTTCCGCGAGAAAAGGCTCAACTGACCCAGCTAATCGAGCGCACTATAGCAGCCTGCTTTGCCGGTTCCACCGCGGACAAAACGAAGATCAGAGTGCACAAATCCACAGAGGCGGCAGGCACGTGGTCGGCAAGCGTTCCGGTGGATTTTTCGAAGTTCGTCAGGTCGCAACAGAACGCCTCGATGCGCTCGGTGTCGAAGTGTTCGCTGTGTCGAACGAATTCGACCGCCCTGGGCGAGAAGTCGGTCGCGTAGGCGCGCCGACAGGCTGGGAACGCGTCCAGGAAGGGAAACAGGAGGTTGCCGACGCCGCAGCCCGCCTCCAGGAGAGTGAAATCGGCGTCGAAATCGAATCCACGGACGAGCGGCCGCAGTCTTTCAGCGGGCCAGTGTCGGTCCTTGAAGAAACGCGTGCCGTTCCGGTGGTAGAACCGGTCCCAGTTCTTGGCGGCCTCTCGCTCCAGTTTCTCGCGCTTGAAGCACGACATCGACGTGGTGGCGCCCTCCAATCTCCGAGCTTCCTCGGCTGTCAGTGAACGAACGGAGTGGCCCAACGACGGCTCCGATGCACTAGTCATGGTACCTCCTACCTGGGATCCAAGACAATCAAAGGCTTGAAAAATGTTCTAGCGCGAATTCAAGAAGGTATTAGAAAGTCCAGACATTCAATAGGGTCTGCGCTGCGCCACTTCAGAATGTATGTATTCGCAATCGAACGTCGGAAACGCAGAGAAGAGAAACGGGGAAACGAAACATCGCACCGTTCGTTCGTTCGGAGAATCACAGCGTTCGTTCGACCAAATTCGAAGGCGCTAATTATGTCGACCAGAATGATTCCTGGCCGCGGGCCAGCCGTTGAGAGTCACGAAAAGGTCGAGCAGCTTGTAGCGAGTCTGTCTGAAAGGCCGAATTGTGTACGCAACAGCAGTCAGAGCCAAAGGTGTAAACCAAAGCTTGATGGGGGGAGCGCAATCTAGGGGGTTGGACGTGCTGTGCTAATTTGGATGTGCTGTGCTGTGCAGCATGTGCTATTTGTTGGCCATAAACGCGCTTCAGAGACTCTGACAATTGTGGAGCACAATCAGAGAGGGTAGCCAACAGTCAGTGAGTGAAGGTTGGGTCAAAGCTGGCGTGGGGGTGGGGGGTCACCGTTTTCTTTATGCAAGTTTGCTCAAAGCTGGGAGAGGACCCCTACCCAGTTACACCGATGTGTCGGCAGCGGCCCGTGCGACGTACATGGGCAGCGTGGATGCGCCGTCGCCGACGACGGCGGGCTTGAGGCAGCCGTAGAGTTCGTCGACGTACTCCGGGAAATTCAGCCAGAGCCGGCGGCCTGCCGAACGGGCCGTGCGCGCCAGGCACAACAGCGACACTTGGAACAGCGCCGCGTTCTGAAGGGGGCAGGGCACTCCATGTGAGAGAAAGTTGCAAAAGCCGCAAGCAAGCTGACAAGCTGGCCGCGGTCCGAGGCGCCGGTCCACGTCTTGAAGGCGGTGGCGACCGCGAAGAGGAGCGCGTTCTCCTCGCGCGAGAGGCCGCGTCGGCCCTTGGGCCAGCGCGTCGACGCCAGCAACTGGCCGCAGAGCCGGGCGAACCGGCGCGCCGACGCCGACAACTGCACCGATGACGACGACGACGACGACGATGCCGACTCGGCAGCGGCGGCGGCGTCGTCTGCCGACTCAGTCGACAACAAGTGATCCTCTGGCTAAACGGGGCCTGCTGCCGAACTAGTAGTAGTGAACCCAGGTGGACGACTACACTGGAGACGATGTCCTTGAGGCGATCTATGATCGCGTCGCTGAGGCGATCCGAGAAGCCGTCGCAGTCGACGAAGGCCTCGGCCAGGCCGACAACGAACTCGACATAATCATAGTCGTCCACCTCGCCGCCCGCCTCGTCCGAAGACAGAATCGGCACCAAATGCTCGTCGACCAGCGCACGCCAGAACTTGTTCGTCGCCCTGCCGCCACTGCCGACCGACTGTAGCTCCGTTACTAGAAAGATTCGGTTCTCAAAATCTTGATGTTCGACCGCACCATGCAAAACAGACGCACTTGCACGGTCGAAGCCGATTCGTCCACTGTCCAAATTGGCAAATATTCTCTGAACTGAAGCAACCTCGTCTAAGTCGGTCGAACGACGCGCCGTTCTTTCCGGGCCAATTGACGCTTTCTTCGCCAACGCTTTGGAAAGTTCCGGGGCGTCTCCTCCAGCCGTCGGGCTGGTTGACACCGGCCGGTGAGAGCTCTCGACGTCGGCAGCAGCGGGAACGGGTGACTGGTGCTCGGGCGACTTATTGACGGCGATAATTGAACGGATCGAGCGAAACGCAGCGGAGCTCTGATTGATCCTTCTCGGCCGATCATTGGTACGACTACAAGCGTCGGCAGGGCCGTCGGCTGCTGCGGGCGACTGCTCGGACATACTGGCCACAGCCCGCAATCGGATTCGTCAATGCGGTAAACCCAACGCACTCCGGCTATTGTCATGTTTCATATCTTCACAATACAGTTCTACGGCACGGTACACATTTGTTTGCGTTATAGAAGAACGTTGCACTACTCTATTACGATAGTGAGCAATTTAAACATCAGGAATAAATAAATTGGTGAAACATTGTCAGCGATCTATATCTACTGTATCTCACTTTTGAATTTGTTGGCCTAATATTGCCCTTTCGTCACGTCATTCATACTCCAAAGTTGATATAAAGGCGTGTAAATCTTTATTGTCAACACTACCTACTTCCTTCCATGTACGGTTATTTGTTTGCTCAAATCACAAATGATCTATCGTTGATGCAGCACCATGATTGCTCTAGCGCTGCGGCGTCTCGCATAAATCCTTTCGAGTGACCACACGGATGAAGTCGCACATGTGAGAGACGCGTGCGCCGGCCGCTGCAAATGTAGTGGCAATTCCAACTGCCCATCCGCTTTTCTAAACGTGGAACCAACTTGGAGTGCCGTTGTTCACGCAGTAGCTTCCTGGTCCAAAGGAAGTGGCGGCATACTGGAACCAGCGTCCGTCGAACGCCTTCGCGACCCACGGGCCGCCGGAATCGACCTGAATGGCGAATTTCACTCGCGCCCCTTCGCGACGGACTTCTTGTCGACACATGGCGGCGACACTACCTCGCACGTGCCACGCATTCTGCGCGTGCCGCCGGCGCAGAAGACCGAGTCGTTCCACTTGAAGTTGAAGTAGCCGCGGGGACCCTCCATCTCGCGCTTGCACGTCGCCCTGCTCTTGTACTTGAGCTTCGTCTGGCGCAGCGTCGACGGGAAGATCGTGTTGTCGTCTGAGAGTGTGCGTGTCGACATCGGGGCTCGGGGGACACCATCTCACACTCTACACGGCTAGAACGGTACCGGGATTGGTCCTGCCCCAGCCGGTGACAGTGATGTCCTCTCCTTCGACTAGGTGGTCGTCTCGCGTGGGCAGACAGACGGGCAGCTGGCGAGCAGTGTACATCAAGGGTCGTTTCAGCTGAGCGGACGCCGCATCAAAAAATTGTCGAAACGAAGAAAGTAGTTGTTTAGCCCCACCTCGATGAGCGCTAGGTCGTAGTTGAAGTTCTTGGACTTGTCATAAAGCGGATGCACAAAGAATCGTGCGATGTCCGACACGACGACGCCGGTCTCGCGTCTCGACCGCCAGTTGAAGAGGCTCGACTTGACCGCCCACTGACTTTCGGAGCCCACCCGACTGAAGAAGGAGCCCATTTCAATCGCAAGGCCCAGGGAGTAGTGGTTTCAGTGATCAAAACCGACGCGCAGTGCGCCGCCGTCAGAATCCACTTGTTGTCGATGATGCTGCCGCCGCAGTTGATCTTGCAGGGCGTCTTCGTCTTGTCGCAGATGACGATCTGCCATGGCCAAGAGTAGGGGTTCGCCTCTTTGCCGTTGATGATGGAGCGCGGCGCGTTCGGCGTGACGCCGCAGTAACGCTTCCCCAGCCCTGCCGACACCCCCACCGCCACCAGTGTGAGGAAAAGCGTATTCATCTTCTCGGGCGCAGAGTCGCGTCAAAAGTGACAGCGCCACCAGCCGAGCCAGCACGCATGGCTGGGGGACGCAGGCGCTAAGCCGGCGGAATCCGCTCAGCGCAAGATAACGCACGTGGGTCGAATAGCGCGACTGAGGTCGACGAGTTCACTGCCTGCAAGGGCAGACATCGGGTTAGCTTAGCTTCAAGTGCAAAGGCCGCCAAAGTCAAGCCTGAACGCCCGAACCGGTATCTGCGCTTTTCGCTTCTGCTTTAGGCTTCAACGCGAAGTTGCGAGCACGTTGTTTATCGACGACGACGACACTGGAAGAAGTTAGCCAAAAAATGCTATATGTTGGCACGTGTATGTGTATCCTACAGTATGTGTTCACTTGTCTCTGCTCCAACTGTTTCCAAAAGCTACAAGTCTGCAACAGCAACGCAGGTGGATTGTAGCAAACGTGTGAACAGCCCTCCCCACACCACAGCACACCGCAAGTGAAAGCAAGGTGTTCAGGGCGCGTTGAGAGCGATAGGCAGGAAAACCGAAGGTGTTTAGATAACACTCCACGTCGTTTATGCAACCTACAACTGTGTACAACGTGACTAGATGAAAGCAATGTTGGCGATTTTATGTGCGAACAGCTCTCGTTATGCGGACCATCCACGTTCTTTTGTGATCAATTAAACGGGCGCCTATGCTGTATAGCTGTGGCGTTCTTGTTGCTGGAGTTAGGGCTGTTCGCAGAGAGCCTTTCTCGTGACCACTTGAATGAAACTGCACAGATGAGAGATTCGAGCGCCACCCGCTGAAATATTGAAATGAGCCTGAGTGCACTGCGTTCAGATGAGACGAATGCACCTACTGGGCGTGCCGTCGTGGACGCAGGCCCGGCCGGGTCCGAAAGAGGTGGCTGCGTACTGGAACCAGCGGCCGTTGTCAGACTTCGCCACCCACGGGCCGCCGGAGTCGACCTGTGCTCGAGTTTCGGAATCAGAAAATAATGCGCAGTTTAGCTTTGGGGCTCGCTAGCGGTTCCGACCTCGCACGTGCCTCGCAGTCGATCGGTGCCTCCGGCGCACAAGATGGAATCGTGAAACCGGAAGTTGCGGTAGCCGCCTGGGCCTTCCATCTCGCGTTTGCACGTCGTCCTGTTCTTGTACCTCATCTTGGTTTGTTGCAGTGTCGACGGAAAGTAGTTTGGGTCGTCTAGATACGGTAAGATGGATTCCGATAGAATGTCTAGGGAAAGGTCATCGCACTTGGTCTCGTCCTGCCCCAGCCAGTCGTCGTGATTTCATCTCCTTCCTTCAAATGCGCGTCGCTTCTGGGCAGGCAAACGGGTTGTTGAGTGTGGGTGTAAGTCAGTCTCTGTTTTAGCTGAAAGCGACCGACATACCTACGATTAACAGAGTGGAGATGAAAATGGCTTGACCTCAACGAGCGCCAGGTCGTAGTTGTAGCTTCTGATTCCATTGTAGAGTGGGTGAACGACGAAACGTTTGATGTCTGAGACGACACCTGGGTCAGTTGGCGACCGCCAGTTGAAAATACTCGACCTCACGGCGTATTTGTTTTCCTTTCCAACCCGACTGAATTATGTGCGTGCCGCGTGCGTGCGTGCGTGCGTGCGTGCGTGCGTGCGTGCGTGCGAGCGTGTACGCACGCGCAGTGCGCGGCGGTGAGAATCCATTTGTTGTCGATGATGCTTCCGCCGCAGTGGATCTTGCAGGGCGTGTGATTCTTTTCGCAGATGAGAACCTGCCAGGGCCATGAGTAGGGGAGCGCCTCTTTTCCGTTGATTATGGAGCGTGGCAAGTTGGGCGTCCGGCCACAGTCGCGCAACGCCGGCGTAAGCGCACTCATCAGCGCGCACACCGCAAGCACCACCAGCTGCTTCATACCGAATAGTTTTTTTTTCTCGGCGTTCTTCGGCGACGACAACGCAAAAACCGTTAGCCGAGTTTAAACGCACCGTTTATCGGCCGGAGAACGCACGTTAAATTCCGAGAGGCGCAGATAAGGCGAGCGACAGTCGTCCCCGCGCAGAGCGAAAGTGCTGAATGCAAATTAATCAGCTGCGCTCACGCAGCTCTGTCATCATTGCCCCGTCAGTGAGAAACAAACTTCGCGAATCACACGGTGCATAATCGCATCAATCAGCTGCATGGTAAGTATATGAGACTTCACTACTAAATCTATTTATGTACGACAGAACAATTATTGTGTTACGATGCGGTGTGTAGTGTATGTACCTATATGCAAGCTCCATCCTACTGTAACTTCTTGCAGAAGACAAATGTGAAATGGTCGTTTTACATAGTAAGTCTCTCTGACGTCCGACACCCTATCTGTCTCCGTTTTCTTGCCGAAATTCGGAAGTCAAAATTGCGCGCTTACCGTATTTCTCATTTTGGCTACCGTATTTCTTATTTAATTAGGATCTTACTACAAGACGCGCTGCAGGTACGTACATAGGTTTGTGTTGTGCCAAAGTTTTCAATCGATTCGAATTCTCGCCGAGAATCGTGAGGTCTTGTGGTGAGCAGTTGACTGAAAGGAACCACGGGAGATGGCCAAAGTGAGTGCTTCGGGCGCCGACAATGCGGACGAGGAGGACGCCAGCGAGCTGAAGTTCCCAAAAGGTTCTTTCTCTGTTTGGTTGGAGAGGCGATTGAATGGGCCGCAGGCAGAACACATTGCCTTTGCGCAGAGTTCGCGGCTGGCAGCTCGGCGGAGCCGCTGCTCATCTCGGAGGTGTACATGCTGCTGGAGCATCGCAAGACGCAGTCCGAGAAGTCGGACGACATCACCGAGATGTCCGAGGTCTTCCTCAAGACCTTCCACTACACACAGAGAGTGGCCAAGTTCAAGAACCGAGACACCATCGGAGCCGTCAGACAGTCAGTAAGGTCCTAGGTTCCACTAGGCGCTCTGCCGACTCTTGCACCTCTTTTGAGGGCGTTAGCATCGAAGCCGCTCGACAAATTCGAGATCGCGCAGCTCGGCAATCTCTGTCCCGAGACCTCAGAAGAAGCCAAGTCGCTCATTCCCAGGCGAGTGTCTCTTTCTCGTCTAGTCAGCAGGCCCAGGCCTAGCATGTGATATGAAGGGGTTCTTCATGCACAATGCTTGTGCTTTATAATGAGTCGCAATGCTCCATGTGCCTTTAAGCTACAGAATGGTTCAATTACAGGCGCCATAGGGCCATAACCGTTTCAGTCTGGAGAACAAACTGGACGACGAGGAGCTGGACGAGCTCCTCAAAGACATCCAGGGCAAGAAATCATTCCAATGACACTCGCTCTCCGCTCTCTCCGTGCTCCATGTCGACTCGCAGTAAACCGTTACCGTCCTATGCGAATTGAGCACTCTCTCCTCACATCGACTTATCTGTGTACGATGTCGTGCCATTGTTTCACCGTTCGATCGGCCTGGGGTCACAGTGCAGGACTATTGTGCAAGGTGTGCGCCTCGCCACTGGAATGCGACTGACCAGACCACCTGGATAGTTCGGAACAGGTACATTCTTTGAGTTCAGTCCGCGTCTCAGTCGTTCCCGCCTGCTGTCAGAATGTCGACGACTACGGTGCAGCAGACGGGTCTTGCGAGCCGGCGCGCCGGACCGACGCTGCCCAAGTTGAAGGAGCCGTCCACGGCAGGCGGCGAGGGCGGGGCGGGGCCGCCAAATAATCGGCAGCAACGGCCCACTGTAGAGGACGAGTACGCTGGCCGGTCCGAGCCCGAGCTGCTCTTCAAGTACGGGGACGCGGACGACTTCGAGACGGAGCTGGCCGAGCTCTACACCTACTCGGAACTGGAGGACTTCACGGCGAACGCGCACGCCTTCAAGGAGTTTTGCGAGTCGAAGAAGGTCGGCGGATCCGCCTAAAGCCATGCCTAGCTAAGCCTAAGCCAGACCTGTAGATCCGGCCCCTCTGGTGCAAGTTCTGTCCTGCCGACCGGGAGCTGCTGGCGATGGTACTGATAGAACGTTTGGAACTGAGCTGCCCCATCCGGCGTCGGCAGGCGCTGCGCTGTCTCTTGTACCTGCTGCAAGGCGCCTTTCTGGACGTGGGCGGCGACACGGACACGGACGCGGCGGCGCTGAAGACGCGCTGTCTCAGTCGCGTCGTTCGGGACGTCTTCCTGCTCTACAAGCTCGGCGCCTTCCAGGTTTCCACTTGAATTCTCTTGCAACGATTTTTGACGGAGTACGTGCCGTAGACAATCAACGATTGGACGGGCCAGTATCACACATCGCCGTTGTCTACCCCGCGTGGCGTCTAGGTGAGGCGCCGGTCTTCCGGCAAATTCTCCAGACTAGCAGGAATGGCCGTGGTACGTGACGGGAGTCGAACCCCCGACCATGTGGGCGACGAGACGACGCCCTACCACTGAGCTACTCGCTCTCACCAACTTATGGCGACAACGAATGTGTCGGTAGGCGTTCTACTCGCTGCTGATGCTGGAGCTGCACGCGATGGAGGCGGCGGTGCGCGAGGCCCGCGAGTCGGCGGCCACGCGGTCGGCCTCGATGGCGACGAGCGCTCTCGACGTCGGCGTCGCCCACGTGCCCGGCACCACGCCGCCCGTCAACTTTGTGCGCCAGCAGAGGCGGCGCAAGAGCGTCACCATGGAGGACAATATTGGTAAGAGTGACGTCATTCGCCCCCCCCCCATGGACGAGGCGACTCGGACCCGCAGACCTGCGACTGGTGCTGTCCGCCCTGTGCGTCATGGTGGAGGTGATGCGCAGTCGCGACCTCGACAACCTGCTGCCGAGAAACGACTCGGAATTTCCAGCCGAACAGATCGAGAAGTTGCGCGACCGCTTCCAGTCGGAACTGGGTTTGTTGGGGATTTACTGGGACGGTGTTGGGCCGCGTTTGAGGCGTCGTTTCGCGCCTGTAGGAGAGCCGTGCGCGGCCCACGGCTCGGCTCCGCCCCTGTGCGTGACCCTCTTCAAGATGGTGCTGAGTTTCTGCGCTGGAGAGACGCAGTATCCCATGCGCAAGGTGCTGCTGCTGCTCTGGAAGGGTCTGCTCGCCTGGATGGGCGGCTGGGACGAGCTGCGAGCGGCCAAGGCCTCGGCCAGAGACGCGGAGGGCCTCTCGCCGGCGCAGGACACCCTGCAGCTGCTGCAGAGGATGCGTTCCGTCAAGCCGCCCGACCTGCCCGTGCTTCTCACGACCGTCGCGGCCGGAGCCGCATCTGGTATGCTCTCCTACGCGTCCAGACCGATGAAGTCGCATACGACACGCGAGTTCTCCAGACGGCAGCGCGCAGCTGGGGGCCGGCATGCGTCCCAGGTCGCGGCCTCTGCTGGCGCAGCGCCAGAACGCCTGTAGGACGCCCTCGGCCGAGGGCGGCTCCTCTCCACCGGTGGGCGGGGAAGAGGGCGCCGCGCCGCTCCCGCCGCCGCGATCCGACCGTTTCGGCGGCGTCGACGAGTCCTCTGACGACGTTCCCGAGCTGACTGAATTGCTCGACGACGACGGAGAAGATGAGGTGAGCGCTCAGTTGGTGATGACGCTCGTCAAGCTCACCGACAAGTCTTAGGTCATGGTCGACGTGAGCGAGCCGTCGAATGCGCAGCCGACTGCCGAGGCGGGGCCGACGCGCGGAGCGGACACGCCGGTGCCAGGCAGTCCTGCCGTCGTGGGCCGCACAGGGGGCCGGGCCTACTTCGGGCCGGACGCGCCAGACCCCCCGCCGCCGCCGCCGCCCGGTCCCGAGCCCGGTTGGCAGGCGACGTCGACGGAATTGTCGGTGGACGAGGAGCCGCTGCCGTGGGAGCCGAAGATCCGCGCGTCGGACGTGGACGCGTTCGTGAACGCCGCCCGACTCAAGTGGTTCCAGTTCGTCCTCAGCGGAGACCGCAGCAGCATGTTCGGCCTGCCCGCGCCCATACACGGCGCCGTCGGCGCCCTCCGCAAGCACGTCTACGTCTCCGTCGGCGAAAGACAGGTCCGGCTCTTCGACTTGCGGCACATTTTCCTGTTTATCAGGAACGGGTGGCGTCGCCCCAGGCGAAAAGGGATTAGTAACTCAGTGGCACCGTGGTGGGAATTGAACCCCCGAGCACACGTCCTGGCACACTGAGCGACTCACTTTTTGGCGCAGCGCATTCGCATTGACTCGGCGCTGCTGCTTCTAGGCGGAGAGAGAGGAGCGCTACTGCAAGTACTTCATGTCCCAGAAGGAGCCGCCCGTGGCGCAGACGCCCTCCGAGCAGCTCTACTCTCAATTGGCCCCGGAGATTCCCCAGTACATCATCTCCTTGCTGAAAATCCTCCTGGCCGCCGCGCCCTCCTCCAAGGCACGTATATGTGTATGTGGTGTCAATCCAGAGTCGATTGGTGGTCTGATTGCTCGCTCACATGGCAGCCGAAGACGGAGGCGATCAACATCCTGACGGACGTGCTGCCGGCGGACGTGGACGCCTCGGCGGTGCTGCTGAACATGAGCAGCAGCTCCTTCAGTATGGACGGCAACGTGAGCGGCGGCAGCGCCGGCGCCGGAGGCAACGCGCCCGACGGGGGCACCAGCTCCATGGAGAAGACGCTCAAGGCCAGCCTGGACATCACGCGCCACAAGGAGGCACGCCTCTCTTGCTTTTTGGCCGATTTCGATCGCTTGAGTCGTCCGGCTTGCGGCATCCGTCCTCGCCGACCGACAAGACGGACGGCATACCTAAACAAATCAAGAGGGAAGTGGGACAGACTTGAAAATGTCTTTGGTCTGTCCGGCTTTCGTCTTGCCAGACGACGAGGACGGATGCCGGAAGCCGGATGACTATGAATCGACCTATTCTTCTCGGGTGCCAATTGATCGAGCAACCGTGACGTCATTGCGCAGGTGATCGTCAAGGCGGTGTCGGCGATTCTGATTCTGCTGCTGAAGCACTTCCGTCTCAACCACGTCTACCAGTTCGAGTACCTGGCCCAGCACCTGGTGTTCGCCAACTGCATCCCTCTCATCTTGAAGTTCTTCGACCAGAAAATCCAGCAGCACGTCTACATGCGCAACGAGCTGGCCGAGCTCGACTTTCCCAGCGTCGTTATCTACAGCGCCAGGAATGGTGCGTGCGATGGAATTGTCCCATGGTTGTTGTTGAATCAAGGGCAACGCTAGGAGGCCGGCCAACGGCCCACCGATATAGCACACCCATATGTGTCCAAGACGCCTTCCTGTCTAGAGGAACATAATTGGCCAAAGACATTCTATAGTACGCCATCTGCAATCTGGGGCAGAAAATCCATGGATAAGGACATCATCGTTAGTGGATCTATCAAGAATCGGACCTGGAACCGTGTGCGCTAGAAAGGCCGATTTTCTACCACTAGGTCATCCGCTGCCCGGTGTCGCGTTTCTGTGTGCCGACAGGACTACTCAGTATTGTTGCAGAGGGACGTTGGCCCGAGGTCGACTCCGAGTTGACTTCTTCGCCGGCGGGCGCGCTGGGCCGTCCCAGTTCGGCGACGGACTTCAGTTGGCGCAACCTCTTCGCCGCCGTCAACCTGCTGCGCGTGCTCAACAAGCTGACGAAGTGGAAGCACGCCCGCACCATGATGCTGGTCGTCTTCAAGAGCGCGCCCATTCTCAAGAGGGCCCTGCGCGTGCGCCACATCGCGCTGCAGCTGTACGCGCTCAAGCTGCTCAAGATGCAGGCCAAATACCTGGGCCGACAGTGGCGCAAGACCAACATGGAGATCATGTCCGCCATCTACTGCAAGGTCCGCCACAGGTACCCGTGACTGGAGCTGTTGCGTCAGAGACGATGCCCTATTTCGGTGCGGTGTCTGTCAGGATCAACGACGACTGGGCGTTCGGCAACGAGACGCAGTCGAAGCCCTGGGACTTCCGCGGCGAGGAGGCGCAGCTCAAGGAGGCCGTCGAGCGCTTCAACGTCCGCCGCTACGGCCGGACGCGCATGACCAACGTCGGCGACGCCCTCGACGCCAACCCCTCCACGTCCTCCCACTACGAGCACCAGAGTCCGTGGTCGCGCGGCAGCACCACTTGTTGTGGTTGGATCAAGGGCAACACTAGGAGGCCGACAATAGCCCACATTGCGTACCCATCTCCTCCATGGTTAGTGGGTCCACTATGAATCGAACCCAGAGCGGTGCGCGCAAAAGACCGTTTCCGTACCATTAGGCGACCCGCTGCCCCTCGACACCACTTCTGTGACCCGTTTGGCTGTAGTCGAGTTGCACTCGCCTTGCAGAGAAATCGGAGGCAGAGGCAGAGGCGGAGAACTCTGCCTCGGCGCTCTACCCCTTCGAGAGTGGCGACTTTCAAACTGTGGACAGCGGGCTGTCGGCGGCGCTGGGCGACGCGCAAGAGCTGGAGCTGACCGATCGCTTCAAGGTCAACTACCGCCTCTGGCTCGAGGCCGAGGTCTACAGGGCGAGCATCAACTGGGAGCTGCTGCTGAGCAGCAGCAAGGGAATCGACCGCCGCGCATCCTGACACGGCGGCTTTGCTGTAGCTTCGCTGGATTTCATCGTCTCGTATTCCCGTCAGCTTTCCTCTAAAAATCGCCACTCGCTTTTGTGATGCGTAATCTATGCTACGTCGTCCCAAACTGCTGCGGTGTATGCGTCGCATTAGGCAGAAGAAGTGACAGTGATCTTAGCGTCGCGCTGACTGGATCGACAAAGAAGCGGTTCGCAGGCTAGGCTGAATCATCGGTAATCGTCGGGGACGAGCAAGAGCTCGAGCGGCGGCGCCTCGACGAGCCAGGGGTCGTAGCGGAGCGAGATCGCCGACGGCCTGAAGGCTGCGAGCCGACTCGTCAGCAGCGCGTGCAGGCGTCGAGCTTCCCTCGGCGCGGCTTCGCGCCTGTCGACCTCGCGGAGTCCGGGCAGCAGCTCGGCCAACACGACGCCCATGGCGTAGGAGTCGGCAGCGAACGGGTCGTAGTCGGAGTCGGTGGAAGCTGGCTGTCGCCGACGCGCCTTCATCTCGGGCGCCCAGTAGCGGTGGCGGTCCTGCTCGAAGCCGCCTCTGTCCGGCAGCGGCAGTCGTCTCTCAGGACAGTGCGTGCAACGCCCGAGGCCGGTCAATCGGACGTCCGGTCCGCTCGTCTTGCGACTCAGCAGAATGCTGTCGGGCCTACGGTGGACGATTCTGTCGACAACAACGCCCAGACGAGAGCGGTGGCGCACCGAATGCGCCTGTGGACGACGTTCTTGGTGTGGAGAAAGGCGAGGCCTGCGGCGACGCAGAGGAGAACGCGGCGCGCCGCGGCGCTTCGGAGACCGGTGGGCCTCCGGCGGAGCAGCAGCCTCTGCAAGTCGCCTTCGTAAACGTCGAAAGCGAGCAGTCGGGACACGGTCGCCCCTCCCGACGGCGTCGACGTATCCCCAGCGACGATGCTGTCGCGTAACCGCGCCAGGTAGCACCCCAGCCCGGCGTCCTTCGCTGCCGCGCTGCAACCATCGTTCGGTTCGTTTCGCGAAGCTTCTGAGCACGCCGTCGACCTCACCGCAAGATGGCGAACTCGACGAAGTTGGCCGACTGTCTGATCCAGAGTCGCCTCGCAAACTTGCCCTTGCTTGCGAGAATCGACGAGCCGCCGTCGCGTTCGTCAAAGTCAAAGTAGCCGTTCTCCGTTAGGAGCGCGAGGCGTTGACAGGGCCGCGGCTCGTCGGGCGCACAGGATTTCTCGGTGGGGTTGTCGTCGCCAACGTTGTCGTCGTCGTCGTCGTCGTCGCCATCTTCGAAGCACCACATCTGATCGACCGCGGTCTCTGCGGTCAGCGACGACGAGTCGGCACTGGACGGCGTCGACGACAGGTCGGCGGCGGCAGCGTCGTCACTCTCGGAGTCACTCGGCAGGGGAGTTTCGTCCAGTTTGTCGTACAACAGCGAGTCGGCGACGACGCCATCCTTGGTCAGTTGAGGCGAGCTGCATCTCAACTCCGACATGTTTTCCTCGATTGGGAAAGCGTTTCGTTAGTCAAATCTGTACAATCTAAAGTAGATATTGCGAGTTCAAGCAAACTGTTGGGTTATTGTGCATATCTGTCCCTTATTATGCGATGTCACGATTCAATCGGCAGCGCGTCCGCGTTCGGCTTGGAACTCTTTGTCTCTGCCTAGAAATAGTAATAGCTAAGATTCTAAGGCGTTAAATAAAACACACGACCAACACGACCAACACGACCAACACAAGCCTAAGTTGAAACCTAAGCCTAAGCCTAAGAATAAGCCTAAGCCTAAGCCTAAGCAGAAGCCTAAGCCTAAGCCTAAGCAGAAACCTACGCCTAAGCCTAAGCAAAAGCCTAAACCTAAGCCTAAATGGTCGTCGGCGTCCGCGTGTTGGTCGTGTTGGTCGTGTGTTTTAGTTTACGCCGATTCTAAGAAAAAAGACAATGGTTGTAATTCTGGCGATTACGTCTCTTCTTCTGGTTGCTACATCGATTGAGGCCGACAATGTCATTAGTTGCGGAGGCTTTATCACTTCGGACGTCAAAATTCCATTCCAAAAAATCTTGGTAGAGTGGTGTGCTGTAGACATTGGAATTGTGCAATACTCTTTTGTCACTTGTGAGACTCTGCCCCGCACACTTTCAGATCAAACTGTACAGTGGAGAAGGCAATCTGAAGTACGAAACGGACGCTGCGCCCACCAATGGGTATTACATGATCCCAGTCTATAACAAAGGCCCTTATAGTATCCGACTTTTTCCTCCCAAAGGCTGGACGTTTGGTAAGCCAGTGTTTGCTTTGGAAGTGAACAGCTTTTGTACTGTAAACCCTTTTAGAGCCGGAAAAGATTGACATCACAGTCGATGGCGAAAACGACCCCTGTAGCAAAGGGGACGATCTTAACTTCAAATTCAAAGGGTTCTCAATTTTTGGCAAGGTGAGATTTAAAGTGTCCAGTTTCACGTTACGTACTTGGCTTTTCAACAATCGGACACTTGTACGCAGGTCTTGATCGGCAAGATCGCAGGTCCCAAAGGATTCGCTGTCGAACTGTTGACACTGCCCGACAAGGTCGTTGTCGGCAGTGCCGTGACCGCCGCTGACGGCAGGTTTGCATGTTCGACAGTGCGACACCGAATTTTCGAATTTTTAAATTCGTGTGCCTTGTGCTCCAGTTACTCGTTCGCCGGCGTCAAGCCGGGAGACTACTGGGTGCGGGGCGTGGCCGCCGACGTCTGTCTGGGCAAGACCGACGCGAAGGTGTCTGTCGTGGACGGGGTCGTCCAAGTCGCCGACCCGCTCACCATCAAAGGGGTGTCGGTCAAGGTTTGCGCTCGCGTTCGTCGCGTGACGTCACATGGAGGCGCCTCCGCCGTCGGCAGGGAGCCGTTCGCGACGCGGACCGGCCCATGGCCGGTGTCAAGTTCGCCCTGTACGGCCAGGCTGCCAAAGAAGGCATCGTCTGCCGGAAGGCGGCCGCCCCGGACCCGAGCCTGCCGAAGTCGTCAGCGGACGGCCTGCGACTGCTCTGCGTGGCCGAGTCGTCCAAGGACGGCCACTTCGAGTTCGGCTGCCTGCCGCCCGCGGCCGCCTATGTGGTCGCCGGCAGCTACCGGTCGGCAGAGGTCGAATTCGATGTCGTGCCGGCGACCCTAAGCTTTGCCGTCGGCAACGCGCCGCTCTCCCTGGAGCCGACCTTCAAGATCAGCGGATTCTCCGTCAAGGGAAAGGTTCTCTGGAAGGGATCGGTGAGCGAAGCTGCCAATCAGTTCGGCATCACATCGAATCAGTCCGTTACTGTATTTTTGTTTTCTAGTCGGAAGGGGTAGACGACGTGGCCATCCATCTGGACGGCAAGGAAGTCGCTCGTTCCGACGCCAGCGGCGCGTACGCGCTTCAGCAGCTGAGCTCCGCTAGCTACAGAGTGGAGGGAAAGGCTTCCGGTCTGGAGTTTACCCAGCTCAAGGTCGACCTCTCTCCCAAGCAGCCTGTTCTGCCGCCGATGCACGTTGAGAAGTGGGTTGTGCGTTGTGGCTGCTGTCGTATTAATTAGTAGAAAAGCGGCATAGTTTTATTTGCGCTCAGGATCGAGCTGTGCGGTCGAGTCGTCATCGACACGTACCCCAAGTCGCTCGAGGGTCGGCAGCTGACGCAGCGGAAAGTCGTCATTGCCGAGAGCAAGGGCGGAGGGGCGCCCTCGACCGTGTCGACGGGCGCCGACGGCTCTTTCTGCAAGCTCTTGTCGCCGTCGCACTACACGTTGACGGTGCGTGTTGGGAGCTCAGCTGCGACCTGCATTAGGACGCGTGCTGACGGGGCAGCGTTAGTATGGCCTAGTGGCAAATATTCGGCCTCTCGCCGGAATATTCGGTGCCGGGTTCGATTCTTGGTGGATTTTCTCGCGTTGTCGCTGCCCTAGATTACGGATGGCGTTCTTCCGACAGTCTACGGCGGCCCTCGTGGCTAGTGCCTCTAGACGGGAAGGTGCCATGGAGATGCGTACGCTATACGGACCATTGACGGTCTCCTAGCGTTGCCTTTTTCCAACAAGGGCCGCTGACGGTTCAGCCAGCCGTCTTGCCGGCGGAGACGCGTGCCGGCTTGGCGCTCGTGCCCAGCTCGCACCAAGTCGACCTCTCCAGACCCCTGAAGGCGCCCCTGCTCTTTACGCAGTTCAAGGCGTCCGTGTCCGGGCAGATACAGTGTCTCGGTACGTGCGCCTTTCTGTGTAACGGGGAGACCGTTCTACAACTGAGGTACAACTGACTGAGGTACCGTCGCATCACACGCCGCACAATGCAGTGACTGCAGCAGTTTGAAAGTTGTTGTGGAACGGTCCTCGCTAGAGTTGTCTGTGACGCCCATCGTCAGTTCAGCGCCCTGCGACAAGGTCTCCGTGGTTCTGGCCGAGCCGGGCGAGGGCGGTGCCGAAGTGGGCAAGGTCTTCTTGACGGCCAAGGCGCAGCTGCACACGTTCAGAATTTCGGGCGTGATGCCTGGCGCCTATGAGGGTGCTCTGATTTTCGAAATTCCCTAACGAATGACTTGTGTGTGCCGTCGCACACAGCTCGAGTGGGTTGCAGTGCGCGTTGGCAGCGCCGAGCAACGCTGCTGGCAGGACGGCGGCGTTCGACAGGTGGCGGTGGTCGACGCCGACGTCAAGGACGTCAGCGTACGACAGACCGGTTTCGGAGTGCAGGTTCAATCGAATGTCGGCGACGTCACACTGGTTCGGTCTTCCTTCTCTTTCTAGTCGAACATCTGTCGCTGCTCTAGTCCCTTCACTTTCCCTTTTCCCTTCTCAGAAGTGGCAGCTGTCGGGCAGCGAGGCGGTGAAGGGCTCCGAGCGCGTCGTCAAAGGCTCCAGCTCGTTTTGTCTGCCGGTGGCCGGCAAGTACTCCGTCGTCGTCGACAGCTGCCATCAGTTCGCCTCCCACCGACTCGCCTACGACACCGAGCGACCGGCGCCGCTCACGCTGCTCGCGCAACGCCACCTCGTCGCCGGCGCCCTACTCGTCCGCCCTGCCGCAGTCGACACCGACATCCAATTGAGACTGGCCGAGACCGATGAGATTGTGCCCCTGAAGAAGGAGAAGGGTGGACAGCTGACCTTTGCGTATCACGCGCTTCCCAACCAGGAGCTGGCGCTGAAGCCGACCTCGGCACTCTATCTCTTCGAGCCGCAGCTCGTCAAAGTCGACGTCAAAGGTTCGACGGATGTCGTCGGGAACGGTTGCGTCTCAATTTTAAATTGGAAAACACTTCTTGCAGACGACTGCCTTGTGGACGTCGTGAAAATCGAGGCGACCAAGGGCCAGTTCGCGGAGGGAGCGGTCCGGCCGGCAGTCGCGAATGTCGCTGTCGAAGTGACGCGCAACGGACAGCGCGTTGCGCGGACGCAAACTGCTGACGACGGCACTTTTTCGTCAGTTCCTTCGTGCATGTTATGTTATTGACGGAGAACTAACAGGCGAGAACTAACACGCAGCGTGGGACCCATGCTGTCGGTGGGCGGTCTGATCTTCGACCTGCAGAAGGACGGCTACATGTTCAGTCGCGCCAACGAGAAAGCGGTCGTGTTCAGAGCGTACAAGCTGTCGCAGCTGAAAATCGAGGTACGCTGCCTACAGTACCTTTGGTACCTCTGCGGTCTCTTATTACTGTATTTGATCGTCCAGGCTGTGGACGACTCGGCAGAGGCGGAGGCGCTTGACGCGGTCTTGGTCTCGCTGTCGGGCCAGTCGTACAGGACCAACAACCAGACGGACGAAGAAGGCCAGATCGTGTTCGTCGGATTGGTAGGTCGCATTCGCGTCGGTGCCGAGTGTCGATATTGCCGTCGGTATGCTCACAGAGTCCCGACGACTACTTCATTCGGCCGGTTCTCAAGGAGTACCGCTTCGAGCCCAACTCAATGACGGTCAAGATGGCGGAGGGCGTCTCGGAGACCGTCCGCTTCGTGGGCACCCGCGTCGCCTTCAGGTGGGTGGCATGTGTTGTCGTTGTTGTTGGATTAGGGGCAACGCTAGGAGGCCGTCAGTGGCCCATCCATAGATAGCATACCTATATCCATCCCCATGACGCCTTCCTGTCTGGAGCCACAGAATTAGCCGAAAACATTCGGAAGAACGCCATCTGCCAGCTATGGCAGCGACGCACGAGAAATTCCATTGACAGGAAATCGCTCGTTAGGGAATTCATGGATGGAGGGGGCCATCTCTGGACACGTCCGCAGTTGCAGTTGCTACGGCCGCGTGTCGACGCTGAACGGCGCGGCCGAGTCTGAGCGGGCGGTGGAGGCGGTGTCGGAGGCGTGCGAGCAGCTGCACGAGGAGGCGACCACGGACGAGCAGGGCCGCTTCCGGCTGCGCGCGCTCAAGCCCAACTGCCTCTACAGAGTCCGCCTCGCCGACGGCGCCGCCCACACCTTTCCACCGCACTACGACGTCACCGTCAGTGCGGCGTCGGCTGCTCTATTGACAGCCCCCCCCCCCAAATAAAAACAAAATGCAGCCGCGCGCGTCGGACATCCTGGACCGCCACTTCGTGCTCAAGCCGACGCCGACGACGGTGGAAGTGATGGGCCGCGTCGCGGTGGGGGACCGCGCGCAGCTGAAGACGCTCAAGGCGTTCGTCTACCGCGAGAGCGACCCCGACTCCGCGCCCCAGGCCACGACCGCGCTCAGGGACGCGTCCGTCTTCTTCCTAGATGACATTCCCATGGACGGACAGGTGCGACCTCTCTCTCTCACTAAATGAGAGCCTTTCCAACATTCCTTTTTCAATTGCGCTGTATCGACAACAGACCTACGTGGTGCAATTGCGCACCAGTCTGCCGTCGGCGCAGTTCGCGAGTCTCGAAGAGCCCACAGCGACTTTTGTCGCTGACTCGCCCTTCAAGGCGCTGGAGTTCGAATTTGCTCCGAAGGTCTGCCTAGTTTGGTTTTCGACGATACCGGAGACTCTCTAATTAGCCACCTAATTAGGGTGGCTTACCACTTGGAACTGGAAGGCTGAGGGAAGCTTGGTTAGAGGTGTTTTACATCTACAATGTACGTACACACTAGACACGGGTACCACATACTCCAACGTACACATACAAGCATATTCGCACACAGCACATATACAATACACACCACACAGAAATACCACAAAAGTGGTCTTTAGTTAGGCAGTGGCTCATTTGGGAAGGGGCCGGGAAGAGCTAATTGTAGGGTGGTGACCTTAGGGTGGTACCTAGAAGGTTCACGGTACATATGTTCGTCACGTACATGCGTTTGTTGACGTATGCGCCTTTTGCAGCCCCGCCGCCTGGAGGCGGACATTTCCCGTGGCAGCTACATCGTCCTGCCTTTGGCCATCGTCGCAGTTCTACTCGCCTACAACTACGCGGCTGTACTTTGTTTTCCGCTCTCTGTCGAATTCAATCCGCCGTGGAAATGCGCTGCGTGTCGTGTCGACTTCAGGTCGTGCAGTTCGTGCAGCGAAAGCTGTCGATCGTGATGACGACACCGCAGCAGTCGTCAGACGACGACGCCGACGCGGCCAATGCCTACGCGTCGACAACCGCCTGGAATGCGCAGCCGCTCAACCCCAGACGACGCCTCAGGCAGCGAAAGACCTGAAGAAAGGACTCCCAAAGATGGCTGTGATTAGTTGTTGACGCTAGCTGATGTTGAAGGAGTGTAGCTCGAATGCAACAATGCGCCTTCGCACTCAGTTGCACTACGGTCGGCGGATTTTAATTGGACCGGGTAAAATGGTACTGTAGCGATGTTATTCAAAAGGGGTGGTGTTAGCTTTATCTCCGTCTAGCGTTCGATGGCCTCGACGCGCGTTACTTATCGCGTGCACTTTTGCGTGGAATTCGCTAGCGCCCCCGACAGATTCGAGTCAGCCGACTTCGAGACGCTTATTTGGGAGGCGACAAAAACGGTTCTGGGACAGTGCGGCGCTTCCATTCTCACTGCCGAAGACTTCTGCGATTTCGATCCCGACACCCTGATCGGAGTCGTGCAAGTCGACAAGGAACACTTTGAGAAGATCCTAGCGGCCGTCAGTCTCTACGGTTCCTATTTTGGGCACAAGGTCGCGATTCGCATGAAAAAGTTGGAGAGACGAAAAACGGCGGATTAGGCTTCCGAAAAATGTTGCTGGAATTAGCGATTGGTGCTGTCAGCGTCATTGGCCTTTTGGCGGCAGTGAAAGCTCTCCTGCTGACGCCGACAAAATCGATCCGGCTCGAAGGTCGACACGTATTCATCACGGGAGGATCTAAAGGCGAATACTACATGCACCATTCATTACTGCCAAGTAGAAACCATGTAGTTTCCGGTAATTTGTAGGAATCGGCAAGGCTCTCGCCAAGCAAGCGCTCAAGGAGGGCGCCCGCGTGACGATAGCGGCCCGAAACCCCGCCGACCTGACGCTTGCCGTGGGCGAACTACAAAATTTGGGCCGGGTCCGCAGCGAGGTGTTGGACGTGACCGAAGGGGCGGGCGCGGCGCGCTCGGCGCTGGAATCCGCCCAGTCGGCGTTCGGGCCCGTCGACGTGCTCGTCAACAACGCCGGGAGGTCGACGCAGGCGACTTGGACCGAGCTGGCAGACGACGCATACCTGGCCCAGATGCGGGTGAACTACCTGGGCGCGGTGGACGTGACTCGCGCCTTTTTGCGGTCCGCTCTCGAGGCGAGTTGTGGCGCGCCCGCGCTCATCGTAGCTAGCGTCTCTCCCTCCAGTCTAGACTGCCGACAAGGAGGCGCTGCAAGGCAAGCGCGTCGCGTTCGTCTGCTCGGCCGCGGGTCAGATCGGCCTCTACGGCTACACGGCCTACTCGCCCTCCAAGTTCGCTGTGCGCGGCTTCGCAGAGGCGCTCCAGATGGAGCTCGAGCCTGGCGGACTGCGCGTCACCGTCGCCTACCCGCCCAACACGAACACCGAGGGCTTCCAGGTGTGCGCTCCGCAGCTGTCGATCATCATTGGCAGACACGCTTGCCGCTCTAGGTGGAGCTGCAAGAGATGCCGCCGGTGCTGCGAGAGATCAGCAGCTCGGGCGGAATCTTCAGCGCCCAACAAGTGGCGGACGCCATTTGGACGGCGGTGAAAAGGGGCAGCTTCCAGTGCACCATCGGACTCGACGGCTGGCTGCTGGGCACGCTGACGGCGGGAGCGGCACCAGAGACGGACATGGGCAAGCTGCTCGCGCAGTCCACTCTCATGGGCCTGTTCCGAGTCATCTCCATGGGCTACAATCGCTACTTTGCCCGTCTTGTACGCAAGGAGTACAAAGCGCGACAACAGTAAGTAGCGGCGACAGCAGCCGAGTTGGTAGCAACGATTTTAGAAGGCACATTGCGGGAAGACGGACGTGATTCAAACATTCATATGTGGGGTAGTGAACAGTGGCAAGTCTCCGCAGAACAAGAACAATAGAAACGGGCGTTAGAATTCTCAACAAAAGACACAGAGCATTCCGACTTGAACCATGCAAACTGAACTGAACACAATAGTAGAAGAGTACTACAGCCGAGGAGTGGAGTGCTGCTAGTGGCGCGCGCCCAGCTTGTCGTAGTGTGCCTTGCAGCGCTGCATGGCCTGGGCGTGCGTGTGTCGCGGCTTGTAGTGGAGCAGTAGACGCGCCTTGGTGTAGGAGAAGAACACCCAGTGGTAGAGGCAGAGATAGAGGACGTTGGAGCAGGGCAGCGTCGTCGCGCCATCCGCCCAACTGCCCAGCGCGCGCACGGCCAGCTCCACCAGTCGGTAGGGCCAGTAGACCGCGAAGAATGGCAGCGCGACGCGACTCTCCAAGTTGTCGTCGACGAGCGGCGCAAAGACGGTGTAGAGATCGCGCTTGGGAGTGTCGTCCAGCAGGAAGACCACTTCTGACTTCAGATCGGGATGGGAGCGCAGCGTCTCGATCGCCTTGACTAGGCCCCAGGCGACGTTACCGGCGTAGGTCATCTGAATGTCATGCGGTGAGAGAATCAGTCTCTTGGGCGCACGATTCCGAGTTCGATTCTTGATGGATCCACTAAAGAGCATTTTCTTGTGCTGACGCTGCCCTAGATTACAGATGGCGTTCTTCCAAACGTCTCTGACGGCCCTCGTATCTAGCATGTGCCTCTGGACAGGAAGGCGTCATGGGGATGGGCGATTGACGGCCTCCTAGCGTTGCCGCTAATCCAACAACAGCGAAGGTTCGACGCTACTCGAGTTCGTCAGGACGCCGAGTGGGTCTAGAGGCCAACCTGTAGCACGCCGCCTCTGTCGCCGACGACGGGCAGCCGATCGCGGTGGCGCAAGGCGTGCGCCAGTAGCGAGTCCGTGTCACCTTCGCCGAACAGCGGAGTGACGCGCGCGATCAGCTTCTGGCCCACGTCTGCAGGGCTCGTCGTCACGGTTCCGCCAAGAACGGAAGCGGCGCTTCCCAGCACCTGAGTCGAGCAGGAGCCGTTCTGCGCGCAGCTTGCTGGCGCAGTAGGCTGGAAAGGGCCAGTCGGCGGCGTCGACTACTTCGCTGCACTCGGGCGCGTTGACGGAAGGCATGGCGACGGAGGTGTTCAGGAACAGCGAACTGACGAGCAACACGCGACGACACGCCTCTCCCCCGTCAGCGTCGACCGCCCGCAGCAGCCGCTCGAGACCTAGAAGAAAACACGCGTCCTCCTGTCCGATATCGCGTTGGGAGAAAGACGCAATCAAGAACCTTCGACGTGACACTTCTCGAGCGCGTCCACATCGGGCAGCATGGAAAAGTCCTGTAGGTCGCGCGCGTACACGACGGTCGTCACCTCCCGGAGGTCGCTGAAGTCGGCGGCGGTCGTCTTGACGGGAATGTCTAAAGGAGCCACTACCCGTGTCTTCGCAGTGAGCGGAAATCGCAGTGTCGTTCCAAATTCCAACCTCCGGCGCTTCCACACAGCTCCCCTTCGCAAACGCGCACCTCTCTGACGAACGGCGCGGCGCCTTCCTGGAGCAGTCGCACGAAGTGCTGGCCCAGAAGGCCGTCGGCGCCAACGACCAGGACCACTTCCGGATCCGTCGAATGGTCCGCATCGACAGCGTCGTCAGTTTTCGTCGTCAAAAATTCCGCGATCGGAGAGGACATGGCGGCGTCGGAGTTCTCCTTCAGTTCGGCCAGCCGGCTGGCCGACTTGAGCGGCAGTTGCGGCGAGAAGGCGCCTCCGTCGCCGCCCAAGGGAGAGTCGTCGCTGCCGCCGGTCGACATCTATTGAGTTGAGGCGACGACTGACGACGCGCGCGTGGCGCTACTACCGGAACAGCGCGCGCGGCGGGCGTGCAGATGCGCGCAGAAACGAGGGACGACTATGTAGGAGAGGAGGAGCTAGTGCAATTCAATGAACCAACACATACACGGATACAAAGCGCGCAATGCCCGTCGAACAAGTCGTTAGTGAGACGGTGAGACGTGCAAAATATGCAAATTTGTGTTTATGAACTTACATTGTACGTAACGTAAAGTACAGTACATCGATTTTTTTTACAAAATTTACATGTGAAACAAAATTTACATCTATCGTTGTTCATCTACTACGGTACTGTACATGTAGCACGGTGCATACTTTTCTTGTATTTTCGTGTAGCCTTCCGTTTCCCCTCACAAATAGGCTTGAAAACACCATCGTGGTATTGTTAGCCAAACAGAATCGGACAGATAGTTACATCATGCACCCACAAACGCGGCTCGCTTCACCGCAGAACAATGACGAACGCGTCATGAATTCGGTCGAACTTCTGTGTGTCGTGGTTTACACAATCGATTACACAATCGATTCACGCGTTTCCACAGCATTGCAGCGCGCGCACGAGTGGCAAGAGGCGCTGCCAGTGCACGTTCAGGCGGACAAGACGGCGACGAGCGTGCGCAGGGCGTCGCAGAGGGTCGTCTCTTCGGTCTCCGCGCTGTCGTCGGCTGAGCTCGCGGCCGACGCGTCGTCGTCGCGGCGCAGCAACGCCTCGAGGCGCTCGGCGATCCGACGTCGCAACGGCGCCAACTCTGCACTCTTCGCTCTCGACGCCGCTGCAGCACAGCGCGAGCGTGTGACGAGAACGCCGATTTCGTCCACCACCCCCCCCCCCCCATGGCAAGGAAGAGTAAATCCAGTGTCACATGTACATTGTACAATGTACATGGCAGGACGCTCACCGGCGGAGAGGAGGAGTGCGAGCTGCGCGGCCGCGGCCCACCAGGCGACGGCCTCGGCGAGCGTGGGCGCGTCCCCGCCGAGCGCGTCCAGCTCGACCACGTCGCGCAGTCGCTCGCACACCAGTCTCCAACAGCATGCCCACTGGGCGACGCGACAAGCCGAGAAATGTACGCCTTACGCGAGCAGCTGCGGCGACTTGACGCAGGCGCGCTTGACGACTTCCACGAGCGTGGGACAGCGGAACTCGTCGCTCAGCGGCGCCACCGCACCGCCCTCCTGCACAGACGATCGACGTCCCCTTCGCATCGCCTCTCGGCCAAGCCAACCACACGACCTACCTTGGCGTTGAGGCAAAACAACGAGTGGATGCAGGCCGTGCAGACGTGCGCCGTCAGTTTCTTTCGAAGCACCGAGGCGCCGGCGGCCGTCGCGTGCAGGCAGACGGCCGAGAACAGCGCGACGAAGGCGGCAGCGAGCTGCGGCGGCGCCGCCGTCTCCTCCTCGAGCTGTAAGCAGCGAGCAGACTATGCTGAAAAAAATGTTGGGGTGGACGGAACCGCAGACCTCAGAGTGAGCGTGCTCGTCGAGACGCTTGAGCGACCAGAGCGTCGAGTTCATCAGCTCCATGACGACCTCCGTCTTCGAGCTTCTCACGCTCTCTGCGTCCTCGTCGTCGCCGTCGTCTTCTTCATCAGCGAAGAACAACGCCTCCGCTGCCTGCTGACACGCGCGCATCATGTGCGGCAAGGAGGGCAGCATCGTGTCTAAACCCCAAAGTTCGTCTGATCCAATCCGAGCGAAAGTACAGCGAGTCGTCTCTTTCACGCTGTCGAGCGCATACATGCAATCCCAGTCAACTAATGTCGCGCTCAGTCTCCTTCTTCGATCACATGGCCGGTGGACGCGTCGGCAGCTGCGCCGGGGCGTAGATGGCGACCGGCTGGTAGAGGCAGACTGAGCCGGCCGCGATCGGCGTCCCGTCCAGTCCGGCCGCTGGGCCGATGGGCACGAGAAGCATGGGCGCCTGCCAGCCGCCGTTCGTCGCCGCGCGAGCCGTCGTCTGCTGGGGCGCGGCAGCGGTGCTGCGGTCGTCGCTGGAGCTGCTGGAGGAGCCGCTTGACGAGCCGCTGGAGCGCGTCGCGTCGAGTGCCGCCGGCTCGTCCGCGAGCAGCTTCGTCCGACGGGCGTTGCCGCGATCCAGCATGACGGACGGCGGCGTCAGCTTGCCCAGCTGCTCGGCCGTGAGCCGCTGCGAGTGTCGGCAGCGGAGCGTCCGTTCCGTGAGGCGGTCGGCCTTGTTGGCGCCGAGCCACTTGTCGCAATCGAACTCGTAGCGACGCCTGCCTCTGGGGTGGAAGTCGACGACTTGCACGCCGCCCAGGAACCAGTTGTTCGCGACGCCCGCCGCGCTGCTGTCGTGGCCGACGACGAGTCGGCGGACGTAGCCCACCCAGCGGGCGTCCTCGATCCAGAACACGTCCGTCTGGCCTCGCGCGAAAGGCGTGCGCACCTCGGCGCTGGGCCGCAGCTCGAACGTGTCCGTCTCCGAGCCGTCGGCGCCCACCAGCCTCACGTAGACGTTGGCCATCGTGCCGGCGCCGAAGACGTCGCCCGTCCTCACGGCCAGCTTGTAGTTGGTGCGGCAGTAGGGCTCGGGCAGCGGAACGCGTCGGCCCAGTCGCTCGCGACGCGGAGGCGCCGCCGCCGCCTGTCCTCGGCTCGACGCGTCGTCGACAGCAGCGGTCGTCGTCGTCGTCGACGGCTTGTGGGCGAGCAGACGGAGCGCCTCGGATCGACTCTCGTCCTCGCTGCAGCCGCCCTCCGACTGCGACGCCGTCGACGCCACGTGCGTGGCGCGCCAAGAGGACAGCGTCTTCTTCGTCCGAGCTTTCGACATCATTCTTTTTTGGGTTCAATTCTCTTGTCACAACTATACTCTTCCGACCTGCGCGGCCACCCGCATCTACCAAGGCACAGGCATTTCAAGCTTTTGTCGTCGTCACACCTTTCCATTCTATGTAACAATGCGCGGACGTACCGTGGGGAAGGTCGGCGAATCTTTTGCAGAGCAGCCGAAGCTGCTCCACCAGTTCGGCACTGCAGAATGTGCCGATCAGACACGTCTGCTGAATGTAGACGAAGAGCTGCTGAAAACGCAATTCGGCGTGCTGAGACGCTAGGGCAGCCAAGGCACCGAGAGAATGCGCACCCACCGAAAGCCAGGAACTGACGGAGTGGGACGGTCTCGCTCCATCGTCGAGAGGCGCCAACAACTCCTCGCGGGTCCATTGGAGCACCTTCGCCAGCCACTCAACGGCCAACTCGCGGTATGCAGCCTAAAAGACGAGGGCCTCCACGGCAGACTACGTCTTGCTAAATGTGACATACATCAGTGGAGCGAAGCATGTGGATGGCGAGCTGCAGACGAAAGAGCAACTCGGCTCGCTCGAACGTCGCAGTCGCCGTGTCGCCTGCCTCTCGTCCGGCCAGCGCTCGCTGCAGCATCGTCTGAGAAGAGAGAACGCTGTCCAACGGGCACGCGTCGAGGGCTGTCTCGGCTGCTCACCATGGAGGGTCGCTCGAGCTTGTCGAGTATGGCGTCGAGTCGATGCGAGGACTCGGCCAGAATGCGCCGACGCGAGGGCGGGTCGTCGAAGAGACAGAGCAGGTAGCGCGCGCCGCGCTCCCACAGAGGGCCGTCCGTGGGCTGCGGGGGCGCCGCCGACGCCTTGGCGGCCACGCTGCTGCGGAACTTGACGCGCCGCCGCTTCGGCACCGGTCGGTCCGTCGTCGTCGTTGTCGTCTCCTCTTCGCCGCCGGCCACAGCGACGCCGCCCTCCTCCCCCTCGACGGCGAGCTCGTCGAGCCAGCAGCCGACGACGTCGAGAAGGTCGTCGAAGCGCCAGGCGCAGGCCGCCTTCAGCATCGCCTCGTCGCGTTCGTCCAAGCGAACCGACCACGCTGCAGCTTCACAAAGCTCCACAGAGACAGCGCAAGGTCGGAACCCCCACTCGAGCACCTTGAGCGGCCTCGGACGCCTTTCGGTGACCGCTCAGGATCTTGACGGCTGACTTGGCGAGGTAGCTGACGCCGTTGTAGGGCAGAAGCGTGCCGATGAACAGCAGAGAGTTGATGAAGTTGGAGTCGTCGTTCTAGAGGGGGCAGCAGAGTTTGTCGTCGTCTGGCTAACGCATACTTATGGCCAGCTCACCGCGAACGCGCTGTTCATGCAGCTACTGACGACTCGGCCCGCCGTCCTGTAGAGCTTGTCGCGAAGAGGCGCATTCTCCGCCTAAACTGCTGCTCTCGGATTCCCACGGCACTACTGGGAATGATGGGAGTGAGTAAGTGACACTGCGCTTCCAGCCCTGGAAAGTAAGACGACTATCGTTGCAGACCTGGTTCGTGAGAGGCTTGATGACGGCGAGCCAGCAGATGGCGGCGGAGTCGAGGAGTCCGTTGGCCGTGCGCACGTCGACGTCCTGCGCCACGACGGCGGCCAGCAGCTCCACGTCCGCGGCCGTACGGTCGCCCAGCAGCGTGGCGCGGCTCTCGTCCCCGGTCGGCACCGCCGCCTCATCCCCGCCTTCGGCTTGAGACGCGGCCGCGTCCGCGGCCTTGGCGGAGACGTAGACGGCGAGGAGCATGAGGACGACCTGGTCGACGGCGTCCTTGAGCGCGAGCAGGCCGGCCGCGTGCCGGAAGAAGCTCCTCGCGCCCTGGTAGTTGAGGGAGACGAGCTTCGCCGCGCGCCGCGACCGCTCGTCGTAGCCCTTGTGCACGGGACAGAAGCTGGGCACGAGCAGCTGCGCCAACAGCGCCGCCACGCGCGTCGACTTCTCCAGCGCCAGTCGGCAGAGAATCGACTCGGCGTCCACGAAGTCCCAGAACTGAACAGACGAGCGGTGTAAAAGTCGTCATGCCCGTAGCCAGGCAGGCAGTCACACGTGCCTTGACATTCTTCAAGCGGCCGGCTTTCACGAGCAGCTGGACGGCCGCGTGTCGGACGGTCTCGGCCTTGTCCCAGATGCCGAGCGGCAGCAGCTTGCGCATGATGCCGCACGCCGGCTTCACTGCCGAGCCGTAGTCGAGCATGCGGTGCAGCGCCTGCGCGAGGGCACGGCGGTCGGTGCAGGGCGGCCACAACGGAAGCGGAAGCGCAGCCGACGCACCCCGTAGACGGCGGCGCGGACCTCGGAGGAGGCGGCGTCGCGCGCGTGGTCGTTGGCGATGGCCATGAGGAAGGAGTGGATGAAGTGGCGCGGCAGATTGTCCCAGTACTCGCAGCACTGCTGCACGCCGTTCAGCACAGCCGAGGCGCGAATCGAACGCTGCTCGTCGTACAGCAGCGTCTGCAATGAGCGCGCGCGCGCGTTAGCCGCCTCCCTCAACTCTACGTGACCGAGGGCTGGCTGGCTCGCCTTGAAGGCGGTCTGCTGCTTGTCGGCTAGCTCGGCGGCCTCGTGGGCGCTCTGGTCGGGGTTGCGTAGGGGGAAGAGCGTGAAGAGGAGCAGCGCCGCGTTGTGGCGGACCTGTGCGTTGGGCGCCTCCAGGTGGCGCCAGACGAGCGGCTCAGCCAGGCCGAAGAGCAGCCGGTCGATGGGGCCGTCGCGCTTCGTCACGAACACCGCCAGCAGCTGGGGGCGGCACGGAGCGAGCTGCAGCCGTGCCGCGCACGAACGCGCACGGACGCACCTTCAGAATGTGCGCGGTGAGCGCGGGCCGAGCCGAGAGGATGGCCTTGAGGAAGAGCTCGGCGAGGCAGTCCGCCTCTAGCGCGTCCCGTCCGTCCGTGTCGGCGTGCTTCCAGGCGCGCAGGTACACTTCGCCCAGCGTGCACAGCTGCGCAGAGCTCAGCCTGCGCTCGCAGTCGATTGAGAGCAACGCTCTGGTAAGGAAAAAAAAAAGCGACCAGCCCTACCGTTTCGAGCCGGCGAGCAGACTCTTGACGGCCTCGTGAACATGCGTTGAGAAGCCGACGTCCATGAATAGTCCCAGCGCCTTCTTCACCTGCACATGCAGAGCTGACCCTCACCGTCTCGGCAATCCACCCAACAATTATGTCCGTGAGCGCACCTTCAACGACTTCAGTGAGGAACCGTCCACCAACGCCTGCCGCAGAACCGTCTCCACGTCCACTGCGTAGTGACGTCGCTAAAGACACAGTTGTGGAACAGAGAGCACAGTGCGAAAACAAGAAAATTACCAAGGCCGCAGAATCCAACGTTTCTTTCGCAGCCTCAAGCTGAAACGCCATGTCTCCTCCCGATTTCATTAGAGAGAGCCAGATAGGGACAGGTACTAACCTTGCCAACTAAATTGTCCAATAGAATGCCCATGTTCTGTTTCTCCGTGTGAGGGACGCGCGCGCCGTCCAATTGCGGAGGTTCGTTCTCATCGCCCTCGTTCTCGGGTTGCATGTTCATTGTTCAGTTGACTGATTACGTCGACATCGAATTCCTAACCGTAATGGAGCCGATAGAAATGTAGCAATTACGGAACAAATTCAAATTTAGGGAACTCAATTCAAACGTTCAAACGTACGGTACGACACCAAAGGGGTACGGTACGGTATACCGTACCCCTTTGACAGTAGTTGTCCCAAATTCTCTTCTCCTCTTTTGATCACGAGAGCGTGCGTGCATGGTGCACCCCGTTGGCACTTGTTGGCCCAAATCGACATTCGCGACATCAAGGCAAAGGGTCGGCTGGGTGGCCTAGTGGTAGAGAATTAGAGCATGTTCTGCAAGGTCCTGGGTTCAATTCGCGAGGGACCCACTATTGACGACTTCCCTTTCAGTGGATTTTTCTCTGGTCATACTTGCTGTAGAATTCGGTGTAGGGCAGCTCCTTGGTTTCGACCCAAAATCCGTGCTAGCTGGGCGGCGGCCCACCTTCCCTCGCGGGAGAAGAACGCTGTAGGCAGTGATAGTGAGACGTACAGTGTTATTATGATGCATCGCCCTTTCGTATCTCTTTCGTTGATTGCCCATTGATTTTTTTTTATTTAAAAAGGACCATCGGCAGCCTCTTGTAAACATCAGCGAAGTAGTTCCGCATATCCAGCCTTTGACAGCATAACGCTGAGCGAGTTGACGACGTTGACGTTGTTGATTGTTGTTGACGAAGGAGGTAACCACCTTGTGCTCCTAGAAATGAAATGAAGTGCTCCTTGAAATGTATGCAAATTTTCTTTAGAATTGTGCGCCAGTTTGCGCCATTTTGTTTGCTTCGTCCCGAATTTGTCCCAAACTTTTTGTTCCGACTTACCGACTAAGACAGCCACAGCGTACGTAGATCGTAGGGAATGACATCGTCAAACGATCTTGCTTGAATACGGCATGTGGTCGCGAGGGCGCGGGATCAGCTTCCAGAAGTCGTCGTCGGGCGGCCTGTCTTCGACCGGGGCCCCTGGCTCCTCGTCGACGCCCCCAAAATCCCAGTCGTACAATCGGGCGGCGCCTGTCGAGGAACTGACGGCGGCGAAGTCGACCTACCTGTCGAAGCAGGATCGTCTGGCAGCTGCGCAACTCAGCCGAGCCAAGGAGCATGAGTACTTCCTGCGTATGCAGGGACAGCAGAAGTCCGTCGCTGCACCGACTGGCGGTCTTGTTGACAAGTCGTCGGCGTCGACACCGGCAGCTGCGCCGGGCACGGGCCTCGTCTTCTCTTCGTCCTTTGGCCGGAAGCGCCACGTCGACGGAGACGAGTGAGCCGCCGTCGTCCGTCCGTCCGTGGGCGCCCGCCTCGACCGCGCGTTCCTCGTCAGGGCCTACTTCGACGACAAGGACGAGGCCGACGACGAGGCGCCCCAGTACCAGCCGGCGCCCGGCAGTCCCGGCCCGTCTGGTCGGTGGCCCGCCTTGCTTTGACACCTCGTCGTCGAGCGTCCGTCGGTGTGTAGCGGCCGGGGAGCCTTCCGCGGAAGGTGACGAGGACGAGGACCCCTTGGACGCATTCATGGCCGACGTGGAAGTACAGGCGCGCAAAGACAAGGACGCCGCCCACCGAAAGCTCAACGACGCCGCTTCGACGGCAGACGTCGGCGCGCAAGGCGACCAGAAGAAGAAGAAGCAACAGCAGCTGGGCCGCCTGGAGGAGGAGGACATGCAGGAGTCCTACTTCAAGTCGGTTGGAGGAGAGATCCGCCTGCTTACGGCGGCTATGCGATATGGCCTTTGTTCAGCTTTCTAGAAGAGAAGAAGGCAGCCAGGCCTGACGACGACGACGAGGAATGGGTTGAATACGACGAGGATGGGAACCCGATTGTCACCAAGAAAGTGTGTGGATCGCCGGATGGATTGTTGACGACAGTGACGCCACTGCTCAGATGATCGACCCTCTACCGGCGCTCGACCACGCGTCCGTTGACTATGGCTCCTTCGACCGCGACTTTTATGACGAGCACGCCGAAATTGCCAAATTGCAGCCGGCGGAAGTCGACAAACTTCGACAGGCGCTCGGCGTCAAGGTACCCTATCACTCGCATCGCACCTCTGATCGCGTTCCCTCGTCACGCACGAGGAACGGATGTGTAGTGGTCGGTGTGCGTTTAGGTTTCCGGTTACGCACCGCCCAAGCCAGTCTCGAGTTTCGCCCACTTCAATTTCGACAAGCACCTCATGGCGGCGATTCGAAGGTCCGAGTTCACGCAGCCCACTCCCATTCAGGCGCAGGTCTCTGGCTGCTGCTCCCCCAGTTCCAATGTCGCCTTCTACAGGCCTATTTTTAGGGCATTCCGACCGCGCTGTCTGGTCGTGACGTGATCGGGATCGCCAAGACCGGCAGCGGCAAGACGGCCGCCTTTCTCTGGCCCGCGCTCGTGCACATTATGCACCAGGCAAGCCGTTGGCTCTCCGTCTACGTTTGTGCTAGTCGTCCACGCTTCCCTCAAACTTTGCAGCGAGAACTGGCGCATGGAGACGGCCCAATCGTTCTGATCGTCGTGCCGACAAGAGAGCTGGCCATCCAGGTTTGTTGAGTTCCACCACCTACACGCACGCGCACACTCTTCCTAGGTGTACAGCTTCCCATCTACACGCACGCACGCACGCACTCTTCCTAGGTGTACAACGAGGCTCGGCGCTTCGGCAAGGTGTACAACCTGCGCGTGGTGTGCGCCTACGGGGGCGGCTCCAAGTGGGAGCAGACCAAGGCGCTGGGAGAGGGCGCGGAAATTGTCGTCGCCACGCCCGTGAGTGTCTCACAGCACTTGGAGTCTGGGGAAACGGAGACGGACTTTTCTCGGCACGCAGGGCCGGATGATCGACGTCGTCAAGATCGAGGCTACCAACCTGATGCGCGTCACGTATTTGGTGCGGTCCCATTATGCACTCTTGGGCGTAAGTTGGCGGTGAGACTCACACGCTGGCCGCTTGCTTCAGGTGTTCGACGAAGCCGACAGGATGTTCGATCTCGGTAGTTCGGACTGCGGCCTGTCGCATTCCTTCTCGCGTTCCTCTCGCGTTTAGGTTTCGAGCCGCAGGTGCGCTCGATCGCCAACCACGTCAGGCCCGACCGCCAGTGCCTGCTCTTCAGCGCCACCTTCAAGAAGAAGGTGGAACGGCTCGCGAGGGACGTTCTCAGGGACCCCGTTCGAATTGTCCAAGGTCATCTGGGCGAGGTGGGGCGTCCTCCCACATTTACGATGTCGTCTCACCACCCAACATCAGTGCTTGTTTTGTCAGGCGAACGAAGATGTCGAGCAGACGGTGGTCGTCTTCGCGGCGGGACCCTTAAAGTGGGCCTGGCTGACGGAACGGCTCGTCGAGTTTTGCTCGGGTTTGCTTTTTTTGTGCGGTGCCGTCTTCGCGGGACGGTGACGCCGGTTCCAGTGGGCCAAGTGCTGATCTTCGTGACGAAGAAGGCGAACTGCGAGGAATTGGCGCGAAATTTGAAAATGCGCGACTTCGCGCTGGGAATGCTGCACGGGGACATTCTGCAGCACGAGCGCAACGAGGTCATACAGAGCTTCCGCAAGGGCCTCACGAAAATCCTAGTCGCCACCGACGTCGCCGGTCGGTTCTTCCTTTCGTCATCAAGCGGTGTCATGTCGACTCCGTCGTCGTGTCGCTGCAGCTCGGGGCCTCGACATCCCGGACATTCGCACGGTCGTCAATTATGACGTCGCTCGAGACCCGGACACGCACGTCCATCGGATCGGCAGGACTGGAAGAGCTGGTGAGAATTCGTCAGCCTGTGATAGTAACCTGATGACACCGGCGCTCAATTTTGCAGGCCACAAGGGACAGGCCTACACGCTGGTCGTTCCTCAAGACAAGGTACGAGAGCGTCGCTCTGTCTGACGACCCTATCGTTGTCGTCGTCACGCTAGGAATTCGCGGGTCATTTGGTGCGGAATCTGGAGAGCGTCAATCAGCCCGTGTCCGAGGAGCTCATGAAATTGGCCATGCAGGTTCACGTGCGTGCTTGTGCCAGTGCAGGCGCAAATTGGCCTCTCCGCCGTTCAGAGTTCTTGGTTCCGGAGCAACCGCGCCAAGCAGGCTCAGCCCGGCCAGAAGGCGATCGGAGGCGGCGCCGGTCTGGGTTACAAGCGAGCGATCGGCGCGCCGGAGCCCTCGCGTGAGCTAGAGCCTCTCTAAATTTCGAACAGCCTCGACTGCTCGCCGGTCACTCGCTCTTAGAAAAGGCGAAAGCCGAGAAGGCGGTCACTGGGGCGCTGAACCTGCGCGACGCGCTCCGCTCGCTGCACTCGAGCAAGCCCACCGACAGGATGGCCGCCATGAAGGCCGCCTTCACGGTACGCGTGTCTCTGTCTTTTGTGCCTGACGAAACCGTCAGCGGACCCTAGGCGTCCTACCAGTCGACGTTTACCCGCTCGGAAGACGCGCCCTCATCGGTGGGCGGCGCGCTTCCCGCACAGGACGACGCAGCCGCCGGCGGAAGCGGAAGAAAGAAGCGCAGTCGGTGGGACTAAACGATCACGACGCCTATTCCCCCCCCCTCCGAATTACTGTCGGCCACCCGAATACAATGTGTGTGTGCTGAATGTAACGGCTGAGAAAGCAGAAGTGGAGTCGGCGCTGTGATTCGCCGGTGCGACTAGCGCGGCGACTAACGACCGAACGACGACATTCTTTGCACGTTCAAAGGAGACTTGGACCCGCCTGGTACGCGACCAGGAACGCCGACCGCGCTGCTCGCGCAACTTACAAAGTACAATAGGTACAATAGTAAGTACAATAGTACAACTACCTGCGCTTCCACAGATTGTTCAAATTGTAACCCCAGCGTGCCTCCACCGCCTTTTTGCGTGCCGCGGCGATTTTCCGAAATTGCAGCAGTCTCAGTCGAAAACAGACACGTGCACGACGCACAAGGTCAGAGGTCGGGCGGGGCACGTCTTTGTGTAAAAACAACAGTGTGAACAGACGGTGGAAGCTCTTGTGCAAACTGCGCATCGATTTGCGCCGCTCCTCTGCCACGCGCCTGCCGGCGGCTTCCTCTCTGGCTGTCGACTTTTTGTTGTCGTCGCCGACACGCCCCTGTCACATAAATTTCTGGAATTTCATCTGTCGCGCTCGTCAGTCGTCACGAGGTGGCGGTGGGACTTATCTGATCGGATTTTCGCACCCGTGCGGCTCGCCACGCGCAGGCGGCGACGCGCGCTTTGCGAACAAAGGCAACTCGAAAATCGCTAGAATTATTACGCCCAGGTGGGCGGCCGACAGTCTGGCGCGACGCTTCCGCTCCCACGACCCTTTTTTGACGACTCCTCCTAATTCGCTAAGGTGACGCGGCCCCTTTCGCTACAACCCCCCTCCCCTACCGTCCGCGAGTCGACGCTCTGCTGCTGCTAGTAGTGTAGGCGCTTGTTTTTCACAGTCGGCGGCCTGCCGACGACAAATGGACTCTTTCCAAGACTTGGGAACGAGTTCTGACACCGGCGCGCTGCTGAGGTCAATAGTCAGCGCGGAGGACGCCCGCTGGGAGTCGCCGGCAGTCTCCTGCGCATCTTTGCCATGACTTATCGACTGCTGCTGACGGCGGCCGTCGCGACGTCGCTGCTCTCGTTGCTCACCACCTTCGGCTTCCTTGCCGTCATCCTCAACAGCGTCGACAGCACCGCGTCTAAAATGCACCATGACATGGCGAAATTTAAGGTGCACCGACCCATTTGATTATCGTGAAAGTGAATGTTTACCGCGAAACGTTCAGGAACTATCCACTCGGATTCACAGTCTCATGATCGACAAGCAGATTCTGCACAACTTCGACCGGCAAAAGCGACAATACGATCGCGCCATCGGCGCCGAGCTCTGCGGTACGGGCAGATCCGAGTACAGTATTCAAACGAATGCATACGCTGTAGGCAAGAATAACGAGCGGCTGGATAACGAAAGTTCAGTGTGCTGGCGTTGGCACAGCTGCCCGCCGGGTCCAGCGGGCGAAGATGGCCGACCGGGCCGCGACGGCGAGCCCGGCAAACCGGGACTTCCCGGTGGGCGGGGCCTACCCGGCAACATGGTGCCCGTCACCATCGACTACGCCCGCTTCTGTCGCGTCTGCCCCAGAGCCATGGAGGGACCCCCTGGCAGCCGGGGACCGCAAGGGCCACTTGTGGGTGGGATCGAGGCTTGCTTGATGTCGTGATGACCTTGTGCAGGGCAGGACGGGCGACGTCGGTGACGGCGGCGTACGGGGCATTGACGGCGTCCGGGGCCCGCCTGGACCTCGAGGCGACCCAGGTCTCGCGGGCCCCAACGGGCCGACCGGCCCACCTGGCGTCCCTGGCAGACGCGGCACTAGAGGCTCCAAGGGCCCTACGGGATCGCACGGCTCCGTTGGCTCGCTGGGGCCAAGAGGAGCGAAGGGCCCCGCGGGCTATCCTGGTCTCCGCGGCACGCAGGGCGCTCGCGGTCAAGCCGGCAAAAGAGGGCCGCCCGGTGCGCTTACTTACGTCGTAGTCGGAGTCATTGTGTACGATGTCGGAGGAATCCGAGAGCGAAAGGCCACTCCTTTTTAGGCGCAAGAGGTCGTCCAGGCCCGCGTGGTCGCCCCGGTCTGGTCGGCCGGCCTGGAAATGACGCCGGCTACTGTCGCTGCCCTCCGCGTTCCCATCGATGACACCGGCGTCGGCAGCGCCCGCCCACAGATGACGCCTGACACATCGTCATTGCACACTTTGTACATGCTCGCTTTGCCAAAGGCGTGTCTCACTACGCGCAATCCATCATTGCGCGACTGCCGTATTGAACTCGGCGCGACGCCTCTGTGTAAGACGCCGCTGCGCTGTTCGCCGCAGCAAAACAACCCGAAGGTGTACGTGTACCACCGCGTCGCACGCGCGTGTCGCTCGTGTCGACCCGACGCAATAAACATCCTAAGCGTGCATGGAGGAACTTCAAACGTTTTTCATCTCGACACAGGCCCAGTCGTCGTCCCTAGGTCCGTCCTTGTGACAGTCGATGCCGACCTTGGCGAAGGCGTCGACGACGACGGCGACGTCGATGTGCGAGTAGTCGTTGTGGGGCAGGTGGATGCCGCTCTTGAGATGCGCCACCGCTCTCAGGGTCAGCTTAGCGCCCTTCACAAAGTCCGTCCTCCGACCCCAGTAGCGCGTGTTGGCGATGTAGAAAATGTCCATGGCATCCTTGAGGTCGTTTTTGAACTGAGTCGACAGTAGAAAGAACACCTGAGACGAGTGCGGGTTTCTCGCTGGAACAAGTCGTCATTTTTGCGGTGGCACCTTGTTGAAGATGCCACTGGAGAAGTGGACGTTGAGACCGCGAGTGAACTTGCGGACGTCGTCGATGGAGCGCTTGTCGCATGGCGGATTGTTCATGCACCTTCAAGGGAATCGCTGTGAATTTCAAGGGTATTTGCGTCCGCAAGCCCACCGAATCGGTTTGCCAGACTTGGAGATGTCCGAGCCGATGCCCCAATTGAAGTTCTTGTATCCTCGGGTGAACCTCTCTGCCGCCTTGCCTGAAATGCACAAGTCGGCGCTCGTATGGGCGAGGAAATGCCGAGCGGAAATGCGATGCGCACCAGCGATGTCGGAGTAGGCCTCGTTCATGCCGCCGTATTTGCCGTAGTAGAGCATTCTCGACGTCTGGTCCGTCACACCGTGGCTCACCTGCACGATCGAGACGTGGGTGGCTGACGCACTCGCGCTGCTGCCTCGCGTACCTCGTGGCTGACGACGTCGAGACTGGTGAGCGGGAAGAATCGGCGGTGTCCGTCGCCGAACGTCATGGCGAGGCCGTCGAAGAAGGCGTTCTCGAAGCGGCGCGCGTAGTGGACCTTGAGCAGCAGCGGCTCGTTGTAGAGCGGACTCGAGCCGTACCAGCGCTTGTACATGTCGAACACTTGAGAGCCGTAGAAGTGCGCGTCGTTCATGGGCGCGTAGCCGCCGTTGATCTGTCGATCGCGTCGGCGGTCGCAGCGACACAATTCCGCCTCGTGCTGCCGACCCAACCAACCTTCATGACCGTCTGCGTGTAGCAGTCGAACTTGTGCGGCGTCGTCTTCAGATTGTCGAACTTGCGCTCCAGATTGACCGTGCGCACGTGAGGCGTCTCGAGCGCGCACTTGCCATTGCCCAGGTCCGTCACCTTGAGTTCCTTGTCGTAGTCGCGTCTGCCGATCTGACCATTGCCACCCGGTCCAGACGCCAGCGCCTCCTTTCCGCCCAGAGACGCCGTCTGCAGGCCCTCCCAGCGCTCCAGTACTGCTCCTGCGAAGTGGGCGCCCTTGAATAATTCGACAACCCTTGGAGAGCCACCACAAACCATGTTCGTCGACAACGACGTGAGGATAGCTAATGGTCTCGCTGGTCCGGTCGAAAAACTTGACGACGTACGCTCTCGAGGCGAGCAGTGATTCCTCGTCGACAAAAATGATCGGCCACACGGAATCCTTCAAATTGCCAGCGTCGAAGCCGTTGTCGGCCACAGCACCGGCGCTGTGTTGCTCCTTCATCTCTTGTAGGACCTGCGCTGACTTGGACTCCATTGAGTCGACGGTGGTGTGGTCCTGAGTTGACGGTGAGACGCCATTTGTCTCACACGAAAGTGTTGCGATGTTGCTATTGTAATCGGAAATTCTACGCACTTCCACTAGGCCCTCGAGGCCTTCTACCACGTCTCCGTTGACGATGGTTGCCGGCGTGAGGCCGGCGCCGTTCTGCTCGTGAATGACAACGCCAAAGCCGTACACTTCAAGCTGAACTGTTCAAACGTTGGCACTGTGTTGCAGTGGCGCTGCTCATATCCAACTCCTTTGTGGAACTGCTGAAGACGGAACGTTCGGCCAGTCGTGTGCGTCTGCTCCGAGACTTTCTTGAACTCATGTCCACTCGGATCCAGACCAGTGGGCTGAAAAGTCGAGTGATTCACGTCGAAAAGAGGAAACGTACCTACATGCAACTGCTCATAGTACATAGATGTGCGCGTCGATGAGCTGTCTCAGCTGCCAGTCTTCGAGCTGACGAACGCTCTTGGCGACGTCGACAACCGTGACCCGCTGCGAGGAGCTCCATGCACCCACTGTCGACAACAGCGACAACGCTACCAGCGCAGTGGGCAACATCATGTCTGGGGTGCTGGGTCGTTTTTCACGAAAGTGAATCGCCTACTAATCTGACAGCTAGAGGCTTCCTCCGACCCAGCTGATAAGCTACTGCAGTCTGCCTCTGGGATGAACTTTGTCGTCTGCGTCCGCTTGTGGCGTGTTTGGAATGTGCGCAACAAACCGCGCTATGGAAGGTGCACACGCAAAATGTCACAGTGTACAGCCGACAAGTGGCATGTCTTTGCCCTGCTGCAACACGTCGTTGTTCAGTCATCCAGCAGTCGGGCTTGCATCCAAATGCGCGAACAACGCACTCTAAGCGTTTGGCATACATGCACCCTTCTTTTGTGTCGCACTGTACCATGTGATTGGTAATATGTGTCGAACGAATATATCTTTGGTGTGCATTTGGTAGAAAATTGTAACGAAAAGCTGACGTAAAGCGAGTGGCACTATAGCTCGAATGGAGAAGACGATCGAGAGCGAGGAGCTGTCGTCAGCGTGCAGCGGCGTGGAGAGGCGACGGGAGGCGAAGGAGTGCGCTGCGGCGGGCGAGGAGGCGGCTGGAGGGCGCCGTGGACGCAGCCCGCGCGAGCGCGACTACCGGAAGGACTGGCTCGAGGCGACGGGCGGGGGCCGAAGCGCGACGGCGGCGCCGCAGTCGATGCGCGACCGGCTGCTGGGCCTCGTGCTCGACCTCGTCATCGTCGCGCTGAGTCTCGGTCTGGCCGTGCTCTGCTTCGCCGTCGTCCTGCCCCAGCACTACCTCTCCATCTTCTACAAGTGGCTCCGCACCAACGACGGCTACACCGGCGACGCCGACGTCTTCAAGTTCGTACACGGCGCCGGCTCCGTCGCCTTCGCCGCCATCGCTGCCATCTACGCCTACAACATCTCAAGGGTTTCTCCAGCCTGCCGCGCCTGCGTCGCTTCGGAGCGGTACCGATACCGATGCACTTGCAGAACTATCGGCGGAGGAGCAAGCGGCGCGCAGTGTGCGGCAGCGCCTGCGAGTTCTCCTTCCTCGCGGACGCCGTCAGTCTCTTCTTCACGTTCGTCGTCGTCGTCGTCTCCGTGTCCCTGCTCGCCGACTTCGCCGGGCCCGACTGGTGGGGCGAGCAGAGCACCGTGGGCAAGATGCTCATCGACAGGAACAAGATCGCCCACCAGGTCTAGCGGCTGCTCGTCTGTCGCGAGCGAGCGCGCGCATGGCCGCCAGACGTCCAGGTCTTCGACATCGTGAACAAGTCGGCGCAGCCGGCGAGCGGGAAGGCGCACGGCGACTTCTACGTGGCGCTGCAGGACCTGCAGAGGCGCCTGATGTGCTGCGGCATCCACTCCTCGCACGACCACACGCCCGACCAGAAGCCCTACTTCAGCTACGCCGGCTCCAACCGCAGTGTCAACGCGCACATCAACTTTACGCACTGGATGTGGCGCTGCAGCATGTCCGGCTTGGCTCTTGGCTTGTCGCTGTGACGAACGTCGTGAAGAGCAGACGCGCGTTCAGCAAGCGACGCGACAGCTTCATCTGCCTGGTGCCGCCCTCGTGCTGCAGCGTCAAGCGGCACGACTCCCTCTGCAACGCGTCGCCCATGCTCAGCTCGGACGACCTATTCGGCGTCACCGAGATCCATCTCGACTCCAGGTGGCGCAAAGACCAGGACTTCTTCAACAGGCGCGTCATGGAGATCTTCAACATGGTCGACGGCCGGACCAGCCTCGTGCACCGACAGTCGCGTCGAGACAGGTGGGCGGCGGGCGGCAGTTCGGACAGCGGAGGGCGCGCGGCGAGTGAGCGAGCGTGTGCCGCGTGGCAGGGAGCTGATGGGCGTGTGGAAGCGGCGCATGGAGGAGCTGGAGCAGAGCGGCTGCATCCAGGCCTATTTCGAGTCCCTCTACGAGACGGTGCGCATGGAGGCATTCGTCGCGCTCCTCCTCTTCCTCGCCGTCGCCATCGCGCTCATCCTCCGTCGGCGCGGAAAGCGCAGCGCCGTCGCCGTCCTGGCCAAGCGCAAGCGCCAGCCGGCCAAGCGACGCCGCCCAGCCTGACTGCAGTTCGTGCAGCTCGACGCTGCATTGTCGACACCGCCACACGGACACTAACCCAAACGCGATCTCGGACTCGGATTCGGACTGATCTTGTGAAAAGCATTTGTGAGGGGAATGAATGAAACTCGATGCAAGCTTGATTGCGCAACGGTTGCACTGCAGTACACTTCATGTGCCATGTCCATCCAGGACACGACAACGTAACAGTGTACGAGAAGAGGCCCTCGAATGCTGCACGGGCTTGACAGTATTGAATTATTACCACCTACACAGTGCCATTACAATAGACGAATAGTACATCCTCCAGCGCTCACTGTGTAATTTGCGGAATGCAAATTTTAGGGCTGTATTGTAAAACATGCTCGGATTGCGCAGTATCCGTGATACTACGCATCTATGCCCTTCCGACCTGCCTACGAGCTTAAGATTCAGCGTTGAATTCGTGCCATGTGCAAATAGTGCGAGTTATGCGCGCAAGGCACGAATTTATGCAAATACAGGTACGGGCATAGTTAATGCTATCGTATCGTTAATCGATTACGTATCCAATACGTAAAGCTGCGTTGCAAATAAAGTCGGAGAACTTGTTCAGTCAGTAGCTGAGACGAGCGTCACAACTCGATTGTCATACGATCCACTTCCATATATTGCACAGAATCCCTAGCAAAAGTGTGAGAGGGGCCAGGCAGGCTAGCTTGTGCGGTGAGGACTAGGTCTAGGCCTTCTTGCAGCTCCAGTCGTCGTCGCGCGAGCCCTTGCTGCAGTTGATGCCGACGGCGGCGAAGGCGTCGCGGATGACGCTGTAGCTGAGCTGGCTGTAGTCGTTGTCGGGCAGATGGCGACCCGCCTTCATGTGCGCCGCGGCCTTCAGGGTCAGCTCGGCGCCCTTCTCGAAGCGCGTCAGCGCGCCCCAGTAGCGCGTGTTCGCCACGTAGAAGACGTCGAACGCGGTGCGCAGCTCGCCCTCCTGGTTGCTCGCCAGGTGCACGAACGCCTGAACTTCGACGCTGGCTTTGTTAGAGAAAGTACATGCAGGTGAAAGTTGACACGCGCCTTGTTGTAGACCCCGCTCGACAGGTGGACGTTCATGAGGAACTTGTACTTGTTGATGTTGTCGATGGAGCGGCCGTCGCAGGGAGGATTGTCCATGCACCTAAGATGCTCAACCATTTGCTTAGGTGAAATGTCTGGGTGAAAACTGGCAAGAGACGACAGACCTGAGAGGACGATCGGCTTTGGTGATGTCAGTTCCCAGACCCCACTTGAAGTCCTTGCTGTAGCCGCGAGTGAAGCGTTCCACCGCTTTGCCTGAACAGGAGGAGTGGACGCTGATCAGCGCAAGCACTGCTTGGGGCAGCCGAGTGCGCGCTCGCCTGCCATGTCTGAGAAGGCCTCGTTCATGCCGCCGGACTGGCCGAAGTAGAGCAGCTTCGACGACTGCGTCGTCACGCCGTGGCTGACCTGAAGCTCGGGGGTTTTCGGTTCTTAGCCAGTGGGACGGGACGACGCTCAATATTTCTCGCCTCGTGAGCGACGACGTCGAGCGCGGTGAGGGGATAGAAGCGACTGGCGCCGTCTCCGAACGTCATGACGCCGCTCTTGAAGAAGGCGTTCTCAAAACCCTTGCCGTAGTGGACGCGCAGCACGAGCGGCGTCTTCTTCAGCGGACTCGTGCCGTACCACTGCTTGTACATCTCGAAGACCTTCGAGCCGTAGAAGTGCGCGTCGTTCATGGGCGACGGAGCTCCGTTCACCTAAAAAAGACGCACCGTAATAACGGCCTAGGGGTCAGCAGCGGCGGCTCGCCTACCTCCTTGTCGGTCTGCTCGTAGCACTTGAACTCGTGCGGCTTCTTGCTGAAGCTGAACTTCTTATTCTTCAGGTTCACGGTGACGACTTGGTCGTTCTTGAGGCTGCACTTGCCGTTGCCAAGGTCGGTGATGTGTAGCTGCTTGTCGTAGCGGATGCGACCGATCTTGTCGTTGCCGCCGGGACCGCTCGCCACGGCCGCCGTGCCCTTGTTCCGCGACGAGCGCGTCTGCAGGCCTTCCCACTGGCGGATGACGTCGACTCCTGGATTTAGACATCGTTAGCAATCGTTGTTTCCGCTCGGCCATGAGGTGCTGTGCCAACGCGACACAACGGACCGTTCGCCGCGATCACGAAGTGCGGGTGCGACGGCTGCTGGCTCGTTTCATCGACGAACTGGACGAAGAAGGCCTTGGCCGCGACGCCCAGCTCCTCGTCCACGTAGACCACGGGCTGCGCCGAGTCGACGTTCTCCAGCGGGATCTCGTTCGACTCCACCTCGCGCGTCTTGTGTCGCTCCATCGTCTCGCGCAGCACGTCCGCCGAGCGTTCGCGCATCGACGCCGCGTCGCCCTCCTGCGCGCGCGCGCACAATGACACTTTCAACCTTGCTAGCGAGTCGTCTCAATTTTGCGAGTTACGTTGACGAGTTCGCCGAGACTCTGGACGATCTCGCCCGACAGGTCGATGTCGAAACCGGCCTGGTCGTTGACCACCGCACCGTAGCCGAATACTTGCAGCTGAAATCAACCCCCTCGCGTTGCCGCTGGCGGCAGGCAAGCGACGATTCGAACCCCGCGGTAGTGCTGGGACACGCGCACGGTCCTGCCATTGGAGTAGGCGTTGTCACTCTCGAAGGCGAACGCGTTTCCCTCAGCGTCTGCAGGTGTCAGCTGCAACTCGAGTTTTTTTTGTCACGTATACGCGGCGAGTGTGTACGTGAGAATTTTACAGAATTTCCTCCTAGCGCCGCTTCGACGATCAGCTGCCCGAGACCGCCGCTGGCGTAGTCTCGGCCGAGCGTCTTCACGTCGACAACTTTCACCCCGTTCGGCAAGGGCGCTGCCGCTGCCAGCGCCGCGACGCCCACGACAATGGCGACTTCGAAGCGCATACTGTCGCTTTCGGCAGTGGCTCACGCGACTTCTTAGAATGAAAGGACAGTGGCCTGTGTCGGCGGCGGCGGTAGCGACGCGGCGGCGCCTCTTATCGGACTCGCGCATAACTTTGAGGATTAGTCGGTTCGCGAGTACGGCCGACAGCCGCGCTTCTCATGCGAGATTTACGATGCATTTGTAAAAAGCAAACGACGTTGTCTCCTTGCCGACTCGACCAGCAAACACAATCGACAAGGAGTCGACGACACGCAACGTGAGCTACGGCGAACGACACGTCATCAACAGTCGAGACGGCGGCAGCAGCAGCGCCGTCTCAGAGTCGAAACTTCTCGGCGAAATAGGGCGAGAGCGCCTTGGCCCGGTGGTCGAAGACGTAGAACGACGGGCAGTTGCCGACCGTGTCCCAAGACTTGGAGCGCGTCTAGACATTGACACAAGTTGCACAGTGGTGTCGACACCAGCAGCAAGGGGGCGTCGGCACCTGGGCGTCCACGCGTATGGGCTTGAAGGTGCCGGCGACGTTGGTGGCCGCGTAGCAGACCAGTAGCAGACTGAGCAGCGTCTGCACCAACACGTCCGAAGGGAGGCCGTGAAACGACTGCTCCGTCAGCCTCAGATAGGCCCGGTGCTGAGCCGCAGAATAGGCGCAGTGCAGCAACGACGCCAGGCCAGCGGCCAGCAGACCCTTCTGCACCGTCGACGAGGACGACATTTTCCTTGGCTCAGCATTTCTCCTTCAATACCGTAACCATGACGAGCATCCAGCGTTAGACCGCACCGAACAATGAACTCTCAACCGATGAGAACATTTATTTCCGGAGAGCAGAGGCATCAACAGTTGTATCACATCAGAAAAAGGTGGCGGACGCGTCTGAGGGAACGCCGCCCAGGCCGGGGCCTCCGTCGTCGGCGCCGGCCGATGCGCGGCGCTTCACGCTGCTGGCACACGCGGGACAGAACCACTTGCCCTTGGGCGGCTGCGTCATGCGCACGCAGCCGTAGTGGAACCACTCGAACGGGCACTGCAACTCGTTGCGCCGCCGCTTGAATCGATCCAACAGCGTGCATTTTACGGCCGTGTGTCTCACCTTGGGATTGTCGCAGGCGACCATGGCGCCGAAGCTCTCCTGGTTGCAGAAGCACCAGGTGCGGCGGTCGTCACGCTCGTCCTCACCCTCATCGTCCTCGTCGTCCTCCTCCTCCTCCTCAGCCTCATCCGAGTCTTCCGTCTCCGACTCCTCGTCCTCGTCGTCCTCGTCCGCGGCCGAGGAAGACCGACGCCGTCGACTCGGCTTCTGCGGACTGGTCGACAGCCGGTTCTGGCGCTGCATCGTCTCCTTGAGCATCTCCTGCACCTTCGTCGTCAGCCTGCCAGCGCGTGCGGTGTCGACGACTGCCTGGGCTCGCCGGAAGGCAACTGCGAGATGACGCCTCTCTACTCACTTGCGCTGCCGACCCTTGACGGACTCCTTCTGAATGAAATTCGTCAGCTTGGCCGAGGGCGACGAGGGCGACGCCTGGCCGGCGACGACTACGCCGACACCGCTGCCGCTCGCCTGCGCGGACGACGAGGAGAGCGACTCTACCGAGTCGGCCGGGGCTTTGTGTCCGCCACCGAAGCTGCTGGGCGCGGTAGAGGAGCGCTTCTGCAGTTTACGGCAAGCGATAGGGGTGGAGGGGGAGCGCAGAGCAAGCGGGAAGGAGAGAGAAAGAGAAAGACGGGCGCACCAGGCCGGCGGCGGTGGCTGCCTCGTAGGCGCCCACAGAGACGCCCTGGTACTTGGAGTGGGGAATCGCCTTGGGCGGCGGCATGAGCACGCTAGGGTCCACGCCCAGCATGTACCCCCTCTTGCTGTGACTCGCTGCATGCACCGTACGCAGTCAGTACCACCCGCTAGTGAGAAAGTGAGAACAACGCGACAGGCCCTCACGTCCTGGCCGCTGCTCGTCTTCGTCAAAACTCGAGGTGGGCTGGCGCTTGCGTTTCCCTGAACGAGCACCGGTCGACACTGGCGACTCCCGTGTATCCGCTACTCGCACCTCACTCACTGTGCAAGTCTTTACGCTGCGTGCGGTGCAGCGCCTCCTTGCGCCGAACGTCTGGAACGGACGGGGACAGGCGTCGCTGGCTCACCGTCTCGCAAGGGGGGTTGGGGGCGTACTGCTCTCAAGCGTCTCGGTGATGCCGGGGTTGTCGGCCTCGAGCTCCCACTTGAACTTGTGCAGCTCCTGCATGAGCTTGCGCTGGAACTTGACCACGAGCTCGTGCATCCGCCCCGCCGTCTCCACCTTCGACGCGGAGACCGCGTCGATCTTGGAGAATTTCTGCGCCGGCGCGGCAACCGCAACTTCCATGCGGCACAGACAGACAGACCGACGTCCGACAGGCGCGCACTTACGGCTCTGATCTCCTCGGCGCGCCGATGTCGCTCTTCGGCCGACGGCAGCGCAGCCGCCTCGGCCATGAAACGCTCGATGTCGCGCTCGTTCTCTTGACTGTACTCTGCAGGGTTAGCTAGCCCAGTGAACCGCGTATATTATGACCACGTAGGAATATTGAAACAAACTGTCGATCTCGAGGTCCTGCTCTCGCAGCGCTGTGAACCGCTCTCGCAGCTCGGGCGGCAGCTGCTCCGCCACTGAAGCGAGCAATCCAAGACTTGCGACATTACGACTAAAGAAGAAATAATGATGACTTTACACTCTAAAAAGTCCTCCAAGTAGAGCATAGTCGAAGATTCGTTTGAAGCTTTTTCCAGGGGATGTTTTCTGCCACAGATCTGTCTGTGCTTGCTCTGTGATACCCGTAGAACGAAACCGATCGACCAAAAAGGACAAACCTTCATACGGGGAACGGCAGTGCTCCACACAGCTCCACACACCATAATGCTGTTGTATGGTGCGCGGGTAATTGTTGTACGTTTTGATGTGACTACGGTGTGTACAGTAAAAAAATTGCACTACGTTGCATACGCAAATATTTTGCTGTGCGACAACCCTGTGCCTAAAAGCTGATAGAGTACTGTATACTTATAACTACGATATGTACAGTAAAGCTTGTTTTACCAGATATATGCAAATATCTAGAGGCAAAAGTGTGCGTGCATAAAGCTAACTAAGAATAAAGAAACTGCGAAGGTGCGATCGGAGCGCAGCAATAACATGGATGAGGATGCGAGTGAGAGCGCGACGCAGCAGTCGTCGGAAGCGATGAGACTCCGCGTGATCGCGCTGCAAGCTCGGTGTCAGAACACGGCGGTGGCGGATAACATGACTCCCACAGAGGTTCCCTCTTTCACGCGCCCGCTCGCTCGCATCTAGCTTGCGTTCGCTTCGTTCGATGATCCATCCCTTTAGAAATCGTCTCAAGCAAGCCTGCAGCAGCCCCCCTTCTTTCGCAGCGACCACTCGAAGTACATGACCTGCTGCGGGCTGCTTCACGTCAGGGTGCGTGCGTGCGTGCGTGCGCATCAGCCGTTTGTGGAGTCGTCTCTCTTGACCGCAGCCGGCACTGTACGTGGTGGTCGCGTTCGAGTGCTTGCTACTGGTGACGGTGCTGTTGACGCGCTCCTGTCACCTGGCCGACCACTGCGGCTTCGTCGCGGCCACCGCCTGGGAGGCGGGAGACGTGGACGAGACCGACGCCGCCCCCTCCGGTCTCAAGCGCCAACTCGGCTCTCTCTACAACTTGTTGTGCGTAGAGGCGCCCCGGGCGCGCACCCGCTGCCGTCGACTGTTTGGCGCCACGCACAGCTGGTGGACGCTGACAGTGTCGGGCGTGCTGATCAGCGTCTCGAGTACCTGCATTCTCGCTCTCTTCGCCGTCGCCAATCTGCACCGACACGGCGAGCGGAAGGACTCCTGCTTCACGGCCATCATCATGCTCGACGTACGTATAGATGCTCTCTTGGCGTCGCATCGCGCTCGTTTCGACTTCAAGTGCGCAGTTGTGCGCGTGCAGATGCTGAAGACGCTGATCTGCGTCGTCGTCATCGGCGCCAAGGCCTACTTGACCATGCGCTACAGCGGCACCATCGCCGACATGGAGCGGTGTCGCGACGGAGGGCGTCCCGCCCACTGGTGCTACGGCGCTGGCGGCGGTGAGCGCGTCGGCGCGCGCCGCTCTTGCGCGTTCGACAGTGCCGACGGTTTGCAGAGTACCTGTGTCCGTCGGAAGACTGGACGGTGGTGACGGACGTACGTCGTCTTGTGAGAGCCGGCCGACGGCGCGGCGAGCTGCCTGCGCCTCCTGGTCGCGCTGGTCGTGTTCCGCGACGCGCAGACGCGCTGTCGGCTCACGCAGAAGGGCGCCGCCGTCGTCACGCACATGCTGCCGGCGCAGCTCGACCGGTTCCTGGCGCAGCACTATCCGAGTCCGCGTTTTGCGTTGCGCTCGCAGGCTCTGGAATCGAGTACGTTCCGTTGACGGCAGACGTCTCGCACGTGTGGGTGTCGCTGTCGCGCGCTCCCGACCTCGGGCGCGTCCTGTGGGCCTGGGTGGACGGCGAGGGCCGGCGCGACTGGGCGCCGGCGCTGGACCGCGTCGAGCACTGGTCGCGAGCGCCGGCGGCCGCCTCGGCCGAGCACGTGCGCGTCGAGTGCTACCAGCGCTGCCGCTTCCGCGCCGTCAGCGCCGCCGCCACCGCCCACCCGCTGTGCGCGGTCTCCGCCGAGCACGCCCCGCTGCTGGGGGAGGCGGCGGCGCGCGTTGGGCGCACGCAGGCCGCGGCTTACCTGCTGGCGCACGCGCTCCTCGCCGCCTTCTTCCTCTGGTTCGGCAGCGTGACGCACAAAGCACGCCAGTACTACCGCGACCGCTTCTACGAGCGCCAGCGACACTACCGACTCGCCGTGTAATCGCGCACGTCCGCTCTTTGCCCGTGTGAAGGCGGACGACGCGCGCTCCTTTGCAGGGACAGCGACCCCAACCTAGACGTCCTCCTCATCGAGGGACCCGCGCCTGCTTTCGTCGAGTGGGTTCATCTGTCTTGGATGTATTTGTCGAATTCCGGCGCGGCGCTTTACAGACTGGAGAAGAAAGAGCGGCCGGACGAGATGGCTCCGGAGGATGCCACGCAACGGTCGGCCAACAAGGCCGATGTCTAGAGACAAGCCTTTCTGTGGCAGCGGCATCGGTTGAATCGCTTTGGGTGATACGACTAGATTTAGGCAGAACTAGCTGCCGAAAACGATAGACGACTGTGATACTGGGCAGTACCTGTGCTCGCTTGTTCGAACGTGTTTGGTCTCTGCGCTCGAACGAATGCGTCTTGGATGGAATTGATTGCGTTCACTTTCTGACAGTTCAATTGGGCAATAGCCTAACGCGCGCGTCATCACGTCGTCTTGGCTCCTCATCGTCAGATGCAGAAGCCGGTGCCCTCCTCCTTCTTGGCGCAGTCCTTGCCGGGCTCGCCGACCCGGAAAACCGCCTGTCTAGCGCCTCCCATGTTGCCCGCTGGCGAGTACTGGCAGACGAGAATGTTGCTCGGGCTGCCGCAGTCCCTCTTCGCCGCGCAGCCGACGAGCGTCGTCGTCGCCCAGTCGCCCTGAAGGACGGCTGGGTGGACGCCGCTTGTGGGCGGCTAGCTGCACGTCCCAGCCATGCCCACCTACCTGAGTGGCGTGGCCCGTCTTGTGGCTAAAGAAGAACGGCATCCTGCTCTTGTCGGCCGCCGTGTCGTACTGGGTGAAGTCTTGGCCTTGGTAGTCGTAGCGCTGATACTCGCCGAACCACATCGACACCGACTGGCTGCAAGCGAGCGAGTGAGAGACCATACTCGCTCATTGGAGGGGACACGGTCTCTTTTCACTGACATGTCCGAGTATTGCCAGGCGATGTTTTCACCGATGCCTGACAGGCCTACGGTGTGTTGGGGCGTGCAGCCGTTCTGGTCGAGATTTCGCTGCGACCCTCTGGCCAGGTGCTCGGACCAGGCCAACTTGTGCGTGTTGGAGTGCCTGGGGTAGGGCTTCTGCGCTTTCGTGTAGCAGACGCGTCCGTGCATGAGCGCGAAGCGCCACGCGTTGTGCGCCTTCACGATGCAGTCCTCGAAGCCTGAGCAGTGGGAGCCGACGCCAGCGGCCGGGTCTTTGATGCAGGCGCCCTGGTCCGACATCCAACTCCAGTAGTCAGCCGCCGCTGCCGCCCCAACGCCGCCTCCGACTGCTGTGGCCGGGGTGGTCGCTGGCCGAGCTACCGGTCTGGCCGCAGGCTTGGATACTGGCCTGGCCGCAGGCCTGGATGCCGGTCTGGATATCGGGCCACTCCCTGGCTGCGCCCCTACTCGTGCCGCATTTCCGCCAATCAGCGCTTCGTTTTCCGGCAGCTGCGTGACAAGCTGTGGTGGAGGAATGACCGCCGGTGGGACGGTGGGCTGCTCTCGTTGGGGCAGGAACTGCAAGAAGCCTCGGGGCATGAGCACTTGCACGCCTGGTCCCAAGGTCACTCTGCCGACCTGAAGCTGACGACTCGTCCATAAAGACAGGGACGGGGAACTACATTTAGTACCGTATACTGTGACATACGGCCTTGATAGCGGCGGGCGTGTCTTTCGCCATGATCATTCCTTGCTGGCCTTGCTGTCCGCTTGGAACGAGTGCGAACTTGAAATTACCGCCGCCGAGGTCGTAAAATTTCACTTTGTGCGACCAATGGATTGACTTGATCTGAACCGTTCCGTCTTGCCGAGACAACATGAGGAGAGGTAAAGTGTGCATTGTGTATGAGGCTACGACTCATTCGAATTAGTGAAGGTAAAAGGTATCCTGGGGCTACCTGTCCTGCCTCCACCATCTGTCGGAGAACTGCGCCTTCTATGATTTGTTCCGCTTTCGATACGGCAGCGATTAGAAGACAGGCTAGAATTGCTCTCGCAAGAGTAGCCATTGCAGTACTCCTAAAATTTGCCAACCCTTCAATATTGTTTCCTTGTAGGTCAGATCAGTAGATTGCCTTCTCTGCGTTTGGAAGCCGTTTTAAACAGTTTTGCATTCAATGAATTAAAATTCATCTATTGAATCGTTCGCAGACACTTGAATGACTGAGTGCGTCGGGTCCCTCAGCCGCCGAAGAATACGTTGCCCAATCGGCGCGAACAATTTTGCTTTAGCGTTAGTCAATATCCGCTATGCGCGCGGAACGGATCCGTGTGTCAGCAGCGAACGATTCCGACTGAGTGCTGTGGTGGTGCATCGCGAATCCAATCACTTTGGGGTGGTGGTGGTGGTGTCTATACTGCCTTTATTATTCGCGCATTGTCAAGCTATTTCGGTCCGCTTCAACGAACGAGTCGAGTTGCTCTCGGTGCGTCGCGCATCGAGACAGGCTGCGCACACGTTTCACCAAAAGAAGTCGCCGCTTTCGAAGTTCGACCCGCGGTACGGCCAGCCATGCGGATCCGGCCGACCGATTTCGTCGTACGAAGACCGCTTGCCTCCAGTAACTGAAGGGATACCTTTGGTTGGCGGTTGTTTTTTACGACTCGATGTCACTCACGTCTTCTCGATCGCGCCGGCTTGGGATTGAACAGGTCGCGCACGCGAGTCGGCGCCCTCTGATGCTTGCCGCGTTTGGCCAAGTCCAACAACGCCCGAGAAGCGCCTCCGTCGTTTTCTGCACGAGACCATCGCTTGGGCACCACCCATTTGTTTCCTCGGTGAGACGACAAACGCAAACCGAAGCCGTCGACGGCCGCTGAGGTCGGCAGGCCGCTCGAGGGGGCCGCCAAGCAGGCGAGACTCAACGACAACAACAGCGCGACCAACCCGTACATGTCGAAATTGGCAACCTAACTAATCGGTAGCGGGAAAACGAGTGACGACCAAACGCAGGTGTAAAGTCGGAGGTCCAAATAGTCTCGCGGGGGAGACGCAGGCTTCGCTGGAGAGCCGACAGCGGCTTTCGAGTTCATTAGACAAAGTGACCGTCCATTGACGTCCCTGTCGTCTCATTACCGATCGTTACCACGTGCTCCAAATTGAATTTGATGCCGAGCAAATTGCTGGAAACATGGCGCGCGCGGTTCTACTCGCCATTGATGGCTACGCGCTAAGGTACCCCGCGCTGTTGCTATAACAAAAGAGAACAGAACGGCAACAAAAACGTTTCCAGTATAGCATACACTGTAAGGACCTGCTGAGCTACAGTAATCCGACGCGACTGATCGGCCAACTGCTGTCTCGTGTCGAGGGAACGCAACTCGTCAGATTGACGCCTGGCAATCGCGCGCCCGATTCCCTCATGAACTCGAGCCAGTGGCGGTTGCCAGGCACTGCTTAGCATCCAGTCTCATCCTCTCCGAGTCGGGCTCGGCCGTAGGCAGACATTCCACAGATTGTCGCTCCGAGAATGACTCTACTGGCGATGTTGCTGCTTGCCGTTTCGGGCAGCGGCAGGGCGGCGTTCTCGACATGGCCCAGACCCAGGCAGGCGTGTATCGAGGCGAGCCCGCTGCTAGCCATGAGCGGCACGTCCGTGGACCACTGCCTGGCAGTCTGCCAGGAACGCGTCGACTGCAAGTCGGTGACGTTCAAGGCGATTAGCGGGTCGCTCGCCTGCTATTTGTACGCACTCGACAGCTCGAGCGACCGCTACAGCGCGCCCTGCCCAGAGAACAGCGTCTACGTGGAGAAGCAGGAGGAGCGCTATAGTGGGCACCACCTGAGGCGTTGTCACTTCAGAGCTCTACCCATCGCGAACTCTGTTGTTAGGAGGCTGGACAAAGCTGACGGGCGCCTGTGGCCTCGACGCGTACCAAGTCCGTCTCGATCTCTCGATTAACCGTTGCCGCAAAGAATGCGCCGTACAAGCCGACTGCGTCGCGTACACCTACTCGCCGGCATCGGTGGGACAGTGCATGCTGCACAGCAACGTGTCCGACATGGAAGAGCGATGCGAGCCGAATCTCTTCCAACAGAAAGGTAGAGTCGCTTCGACGGCGAGAGCACCTTGCTGGCTCGCCTCTGATAGGCAGCACCATACTCTGTCTCAAGTGAAAAACGAGCGGCTTCTCGCAGAGCTGTGTTATTCCGAGTGGACCGATTGGTCTCCGTGCGACGCCGCCTGCAGCGGCGGTCTGCAGCGGCGCATGAAGACCTTCCCCAACAAGAACAGCGTATGCAGCATTGCGCTCTTCGGACACCGAGCTTGCAATCTGCAGCCGTGTCAGGGTAAGCAGCGATTACCATTTCTCCTAAGGATCCAGCTGTCGCGCGCCACGTTGGCATTCCCGCACAGACTTGCAAAATGCGGACCGCCAGCTGTGCGACGGCCTGGGAGGCGTCTACGTCTACTCGCACTGCTACTTCACGGTGCGGGCGCACACGTGGATGGCCTCGTTCGACGCCTGCGCCGCTGTGCCGCTCTCGCGACCCTACGCCGCTGAATTCGGCCGCGTCTACGACACTGCCACCGCATTTGCTAGCGTCGGCGCCCACCTTCTAAACATGGTTGAAAGCGCAAACGCTATGTGCCACGCACGCGCACCGCACGTTCGTTTCTCGCGACAGCATGCGAACGGCACGGTCTGGCTGGCCTTGAAGCGAGACCGCGATTCCAACGGCGTCCATTGGATGGAGTCGGCGACTCGAAGCGGTACGAAGGCGCTGATGTCCTTCGAGGACGTGCCCGTCGACGCGAGCGCGCCCTGCATCGGCCTGACGCCCTGGGCGATCAACGACCGCAGCGACCCGCTCGAGTTGGCGAGCGTCGACTGCGACAACCGGACCTCAGTCAACGGAGCATTTGCGCTCTGCATGATTCGTGAGACCGTCTAGCACGCGCCAATCCGACCAGTCCTGCTCCACCGCCCCTTTTGAGCTTTCTACCGCCTGCAAGCGAAAGCGCTTTCGGACCACCGGCTGGAGGCTGACATGGCGTATGGCGGCGAGAGCGTGTCCTTGGGCGACTTCGATGGTACGCCCGACGCGCGTCAGTGCGCCTTTCGATGCATGTCGTCCGACGGCTGCGTCGGCTTCAACCACGAACCCGCCCCTGGCCGCTGCCAACTGCTGAAGGTGTGCCAGCGTCGTCGTACCAGTGCGCGATCGCAAGAATCGCAAGAATCCTTTTCCTTTACAGACCAATTACAACATGATCAGCGCAATCACGCACGCGAATACCAGTCTGCCACAAGCCTACTACAGTTTGTTGCCGCAGCCGGGGGTCAACACGTACGCGCGCTACCATGGAAGAGGCACGTGAATGCAAGACAGAACTGGTCGATTGATTCTCGAGTTTTCGCGGTCAGACAATCTATTTATAGACAATAGGTGATAAAAAATGACTGTCACGTATGTCACCTGTTGCACGTCCCCATACGTCTGTCTACACGTCTACATCGTTTTTCGCGGAAGTCAATCGTCGAGCGCACAAAAAAGAAGAAAGCGCAGGGTTCACAACGCGAGTGTGTACAACTGTGAAGAGAGTATCGGCGCGGACAGCTCTGGCTGGGCTTAGTCGTCGTCGTCGTCCTTCTTCTTGTCGCCAATCTTCCTGTAGTGGAGGTTGGCGTAGTAGAAGGTGCGCGGCAGCCGCACCACGAGGTAGGCGTCCGGCTGGCCGTCGTCCGCGTCGGCTGGAGCGGGCCCCAGGGCGGAGAGCAGCGGCGTCAGATGCAGATCCGCGGCCTGGCCCTTCAGCTGCACCACCGGACGCTGTCGCGACGGCGCGGCAGCGGACGGCCCCGGCAGCAGCAGCAGGCACAGCAGCGCGGCAGCGGACGTCGCCAGCAGCACGCACGCACGAGCCATTCTTCTTCTCGCTTCGACTCTTCTCTTCTTTCTTCTCAACACAAAAATAAAACAAAACAAAGAGAGACACTGATGTGTACGAGTCGATACCTCTGCGATACATTCGTAATCGGAAATGGAATGCCGTCAATGCGCGATACGACATCCGCCGGAAACGAGAAGATGCCAGGTAATTAACGTTGTAAATGTGATTGCGCCGAGCTTTCATTTTGAATGTTCGAATAGTACCAGATAGAATTACGTTGCGAAGCGTCTCGTCCGGGCGCGACGTCATGCCGCCCCGCCGCTCGCTTGTCGGCTCGGCAGCCGCTGCTAGCGGCGCTCGCAACAGCTGTTCATACGTGCCGGCGCCGTGGCGTAGTGCTTGCTCCCTACCGAATGAAATCATCAGCCATGCAGTAGCGCATGCGCATCGCCAGTCGCCACAACGGTTACTTCGCTCGTGCGTCGCGGCATCGCACATGGAGTCAAACTCGGGGTAAGCGAGAAACCGCGCTTTTGTGCTTCCGTCCAATCGAACTGTTCAGCCCGATCAATACCTACGGTTTCGACAAGCCGCCGACGCTGACGGACGCCGACTACGAGAGGTTCGTCTCCAACTACTTGCCGATCTTGGAGCACCGCTCGAAGCGATGGGGTCACCTGCTGACGGCCGGAGGCGGCGACGACGCCGACGACAATACACTAGCCGCGGAAGGCGTCTTCGCCGAGCGCCGACGTGAGTCACATGAGCAGCGCCCCAGCCAACCGTCCTCCGTTTATTCCCACGCAAAGCTAACGAAGCGACACGCACGCAAAAACGATCTAGGACCAACAACGCAAGGACTAGGACTACGACTGGCCAGACAACCGCACGAAATGCGCTGTGCTCCCCCCTTTTGGAGCGAGTGTTACACGTGTTACGAGTAGTGGCGCGTTGCAGGGTCGTTCGGGGTCACGCGCATCCAGCAGGCAAGTCAGTTCCCAGCGCTGCTCGACCGTTGAGTCGACTCCTGCGCAGGGCTGGACGCTCCTTTCGGTGCCGTTCTAAACCGCTGCTAGGAGCGCTGGCGACACTAAATGCTTTCAATTTCATTCCTCACCCCAGTGGAACCATACGCAGGGCGTCCAGGTTGGCGCTGCCGTCCCTGTAAGGCCGCGTTCCTCGAGTGTCATGCTCGCAAGGGCGTGCGTGCGCGACCAGAGTTGTCACTCCTCCTCCCTCACCCGGCCAGCTCGTAGCGTTGCCGACCGCAGCCGAATCGGTCGCGGTAGTACTGGCGCGCCTTGGCGGCGACGCTGGCGCACCAGAGGAAGAGCGCCACCATGAGCGCGTGCGCCGCCGCGTAGCCGAGCGCGCTCGCGAACCGTGCGGCCGCCACACGGAGCACTTCCGACGCCAGCGCGTTCTCGTTCGCTGCAGCGCGTCCGCGCGTACCGAATCTGGACAGCTTGCGCAAGGCGCAACAACTGCCCACTCCTGAAGGCGCAGAGGGGCGTCGCCTTCGACTCCTCGTCGACGGCGCGGAAGCGGTATTCGCGGTAGCTCTCGGAGCGGACGCGCGTCGCCGTCGACGGCGTCTTCGTCTCCGTCCAGACGTCGGCGCCGACGACCTTAGACGAAAAAAATAAAAAAAAAAAAAAAAAAAAAAAAAAAAAAAAAAAAAAAAAAAATAAAAAACAAAAAAAAAAAAAAAAAAAAAAAAAAAAACCCCCCCCGGCCACGCCTGGTCGCCTACGCCCGCCCAGCTCCAGCGAGCGGCGCCGGCGCTCGTCGACCGGCCGCGCACTAGCGAGACCCAGATGTGCGTCACCTCTGTCAGGCCACAAGACCATTATGTCGCTTTTTTTGCGAAGGCCTAGTTAGCTGACCAACGCGCACCGGTGTTGTTGTGGGCCAACTGGCGGATCTGGCGCGGCAGGATGTGCGTGACGAGTCTGGCGTCGACGCGCTCGCAGAGGACTCGCGCGTCCTCGAACGCGACCTCGCCGGCCGTCGTCTCGAGCAGGCGGAGACACGACGCGCCGCCCCCGCCCGTCGTCAGCGCCGCCCCGGGCATCGGGCGCCAGCCCTCCGGACACACGTACTCTGGACGCACAAACGGGTAGCGGAACGATAGAGCAGAGCAGGCAGCTTTCGTCGACACCAACCACTCTCGGTGCCGTAGCACCAGAAGGGCCGTTCGCCGGCCCTGCACCTGTCGACGTCGGCCTCCACTAGATGGTACTGTAGAGCGAGGTAGAGCTTCAAGATGACCACGACCACGCAGACGCCAGCTTTCAGCAGCTGCAAATGCAGAGGTCGCGCGTCCGTCCACAACTCCTTACTGGGCAGTAAAACATACCTGTAGGCAAGTGACCGTGCAGAGACAAGCTCCTTTGCGCTTGTCCCCTCGGCGGAGTCGGGGCGCCACGAGTAGGACGACGACGACGACCGTGATTGGCGCGAGCAGCGCTCCCGACGCGACCATCGTCCACCAGCTGATCAAAAGGACATGCCCAGTGCACAGAGCCGACTGCGCAGCAGCGCTCACAAGAGTTGGTAGCAAGAGACGACTCGGTCGGCTAGGCCCGAAGACGACAGCTCCAAGTCGTCGCGATGGACAGCGGACAGGAAGGCGCAACCGCCGGTCACGTGGCAAGTGCGCGACGCGAGTAGAAAGCCGAGCAGCACGCAGTCGACCACTAGCACCAACAGCAAGGCGTGCTGCAGCGGCGACGGACGATTGTTTGCAGCTTGACCGACCGCGCAATAAGTACCGACCCTGACGTGAAGAAATCCCAGGCAAGTCGCGTACTTTGGGTGGCGCTGCTCGAAGAACAGATCGTCGCTCAGCGGGGACGAACGCTGCAACAATGGCAGCGAGAGCTAGGTTGGATCGACACGACACGCGGAAGAAAGTTTCGGTCTGAACGAACGCTCTCGACTTCCTTGACTTCCAAATCGCTGTCGACCTCTTTCTGGAGCTTGTCTCTGTGCCGAACTCCATCAGCTGCGGACGCCGAGTCATCTCGCTGCGTCGTACTCGGCGTCAAGTCAACGTTCTCGAAACCATTCGATCCAGCCGACATTTTTAGAAAGAACAAAGAACAATCATATCAATCATACGGCTTCAGACAAAAGGTGACAGCCACCTGGGGGACAGCCACTTTGAATCTTAGGTTTTCTTAGGCTTAGGCTTAGGCTTTTGCTTAGGCTTTTGCTTAGGCTTTTGCTTAGGCTTTTGCTTAGGCTTTTGCTTAGGCTTAGGCTCCGCTTAGGCTTAGGCTTAGGCTTAGGCTTTTGCTTAGGCTTAGGCTCCGCTTAGGCTTAGGCTTAGTCACGAAGTGGCTGCCCCGGCTGTCCCCTTTTGTCTGATGCCAATCATACACAATGTCGACAGTACCCCCGTAATTTGCATATCATTGTTTGAAAAATCTTGCACACAAGTATGCATACGGTAATAGCATGCAACGAGCAATACCGTATTCGTTGCAGTGAAACGATTTATTCGGAAAGGCGTTCCTTGCGACCTGCGGCCTAAGGTGTGGATGGCGGCCAGTGGTGCCGAAGCAGAAATGAAGCGACATCCCCACGAGTTCTACAGACTGATGGCTGTCGATATCGGCACGTCTGTGGCGCAGACAATCGATTTGGGTGGTCGATTCGACCAACACATTTTTCCCCCGAAACATACAGTAGCCACTCGTAGATCTCCACCGTACCTTCCCGAACAATCGCCACTTCAAGGCGCTGAGCGGCGGTCAGAAGAAGGCGGAGCTGAAGACTGTTCTGCACGCCATCGCCGCCAAACACCCGGATATCGGCTATTGCCAGGCTCGTCTGGCCTGTCCTGTAAAGGTCCGTCTGTCCGGATTGTCTGAGCTCTGTGGCCCTGCAGGGTCTCAACTACCTGGCGGGCATGCTGCTGCTGGTCGTGGGCGACGTGGAGAAGACGTTCTGGCTGCTGGAGGTGGTGATCCGCCAGCTGCCCGGCTACTATCGGCCCGACATGCGGGGACTCCGAGTCGACGCCATGGTGCTTCGACTGCTCGTCAAGTCAGTGCCTACTGCTGTAGTGCACGGATGCAGAACGTATACGTGCCTGCAGAGAAAAGGCACCCGACATCGACAAGACGCTCGACAGACTCGACATGGACTTGCTGCTGCCGACAACCAAGTGGTTCGTGTGCTGGTTCCTCGAGACGCTGCCCATCGAAGTCTGCTCGCGCCGAGACAAGTGGTTGAACTGAGTTCAGTTCAGTAATTGCTTTAGACGGCGATGAGAATCTGGGATTGTCTATTCCACGAGGGTCCCAAGATCTTGTTTCGCGTCGCGCTCACCCTCCTGCTGAAGAACCGCCAGAGACTCTGCGCCTGCGGGAGCTTCTGCGACGCGTCCGAACTGTTCAAGCAAATCACGACCGATCAGTCGACCGTCAACTGCCACGACTTCATCAAGGTGCGCTTCGGCGGACGATCCTGTGACGTCTACTACGCATGTACCGTACACGACGACTTTTCAGGATATCTTCCAAATGCCGGGCAGCTTTTCGAGTCGACACATACAAGGTCTGCGCGACCGCTGCGAGAATCGCGTCTAGTGAAAGGTCAAGCGGCAACCAAGCAACAGCCACGCGATGGCTTTCCGAACAGTTTACTTGACACGTTACACCGAGAGCGCAATGCTATCGCTGGTTTATGGATTCGGGTCTAGACTTACGGTTCGAGAAATGGACTTTTCTGCCTTCGCGTCACTTTGAAATGAGCAAGCGACGATTAGCAGCACTATAGCGGAAGCAAAATCTGTGACGCGTTTGTGACGTGATGGACCGTTTCGACTTCCCATCTTCAACAACACTTGAATCGATTAACGTTTACGTTGAACAACATCTACGAACACACAGGCAGACACCAACACTTTCACCACACTAAGCTGTCGACCTAAGCACTTTCACGCAGTACGCTAGCTGGACGGACCTAGCGACAAGAAAGACAAAAAATCACGAAAATTCGTTATCTGTTGCAATAGTTTTTTTCGTCAGCACGATTTGATTTAACGCTGCAGGAGGATCACTTATGGCAGTGCGTCAACACAATGTACAAACAGAATGGGGTAGTGCCGTTACGTTAGCACGGGCGGTTCGCTCCCTGACTCGGATAACGATTGCTGGGGGGTGCTCGCGGCGTGTAGGGAAATGTGTTTGGTCGGCTGTCCGGCTTGGCCAGAGGCAGGCAGTCGACTTTGGGAACGGTCGTCAGGACGGACGACGTCGGCGCTGTGAACGCCAACTTGGACGGCGCGTCGAGCAGGCATTGCTCGACTGGCAGTGCGCATACGTGCCGCGGCAAGGGCACGTCGAACCTGGACGACGACAAACCGACTAACGACCTTGGACCGGTTACGGACAGTCGGCACCTGCACTTGCTGCGAGCTGCCCTGCCGTCGTCCTTGGGCTGGCCGCCCTTCTTGGCGGCCAGTCTGCGGCCCCACTCGGCGAAGCCGTGCTCGGGCAGGTTCATGCTCTTGTGCTGGTAGAAGACGAGCGAGATACGCTTCGGCCGGCGTCGGTCCGGATTCCTCAAGGCCGTCGTCGCGTGCAGCTCCTTCTTGGCCACCTACAGAGAAAGGAGGTTGTCCTGAGATGGCACCGCGTCCGCACGCGCCTCGAAAATGATGGAGCCGTGCGTGACGGCGACGGCGACTCCGCCGATCTGCGCGTCCGCGAACGCGTGCTCGTTGTCGGTGACGGAGACGTAGACGCCGTCGTCGGCCATCGGAGTCGGCGGCGGCGATTGGAACATCGGCGGCGCTGCCGCTGACTGCGAGAGCTGCGCCATTGGCTGCTCGTAGCGCACGCTGCAACGCACAATCGCGAAATAAAAACCCAACAATACAATTAGACAACGACGTCGAACATTTTGGAAGCCGGTTCCGACGGACTAGGACCGGACGCCAGCTGCGTGGGGTAAGCGACGGTCGACATGTCGGCGCTGTAGCCGAGGCCAGCCGGCCATGCCTGTTGCATGTAGGGAGCGCCGTATTGCGTTGGAGAGTACATCGGATTAGCCATTGGTGGCCCATACGCCGAGTGACCTGAAGGCGCGTTCAATTGCGAAATGAATTCGCTACTGAGGGAGGATTCGCACAGTTTCCGCCATAGTATTGCTGGTAGGGACTATAATTGCCGAAGCCGAAAGCCTGCGATGGAGGAGGGCCGGGCAGCTGCATCGGCGGCAGGGGCGCTGGAGCTGGCGAGGGCGGGGGCTGCTGCACCGGTTGCGGGCCCGGCGCTCGCTGCGCCAAACCGCTGGGCGGCCTGCCGGGCGTCTTCCGACCGGCCTGCGGTCGACCGGTGCTGCTGCCGGCGGCTTTCTTGCTCCTCTCCTTGCAGTTGGGCAACGCCTCTCGGCGCAGACGCGCCGCCATCGAGTACTTCGACAGGAACTGGATCGAGCCGTTGTCCCGCTGAACCGACGACCGCATTGACGACGGACGAGCGGAATGTCGACGAAAGCGGGTGGCGCCGCACCCGACGCTCGAGCAGTCCCGGCGAGTCGCCCTGCTCGTCGGTGTCTGCGAGAACGTAGAGCGGCAGCACGTGCAGTTGCTCGTCGTCGTCGCCCTCCGCCGACTTGCGGACGAGACTAACGACGACGGTACAGCCGTTCGACATGTTGTGAATGTCGCGGTGCGCGTGCGAGCAGAAGTCCACGCAGGCGGTCACGCCCGTGAACGGACCGCCCGGGTGGTTGCCCAGTCGGCAGGCCTGCGCCCGGTAGCTGAAGTACGTCTGAACGCCCAGGCGGTAGCACGAGAGACAAGAGGACGGCGTGCACCAACGCTCACCTGATTCCGACACGACGCGGGCGCCATCTGCCGATACTTGTCGTGGACGACGTCAGAAAGCCTCTGCAGCTTCTCTTCCACAACTGCGTCCTGGAATGCACTCCTGCGAATGTCAAATAGCTGCAGACGCAGCCGCAACGAGTTCCACACCTCGGACGCGGCTGCAGTCTTGAAAAGCTTGGGGCTGTGTGACTTGGCGAACTTGCAGCTGTTGTAGTACATGGACCAGGAGCATCCAAAAGAGAAGCTGGCACCGCCAGATTTATCGTCCACGCCATTGCACGCACACGTACGTCTAAAGGGACACACTTCAGTGAATCCTACCCCCCCCCCCCCAATAGTGGACCCAGGTATAGCAGCTTCGGGGAGGGTGTCTGCTACAGTACATGGGGACTATTTGTCAACGTACAGTGTAAAAGGTGTGCGTTGTAGGGTTAAAAATCATTGTAAGGGACGCAATTTTTCAGTTTGGGAAACCAGCGTGTAGGGATTGGGAGGGTGAGTTATCAAGGGGCAAACGAGCCCCAAATGACTCACTGGTCATTGAGGCCGCAACGGCGACTCGTTTGGAGGCCGCTCTCGGACAGCATGCCCGGTAGGTATCCATACAGTCCATCGGCCACGGATTTGCTTACGCCGTCCCAAAGAATGATAAAGACGCACAACACGGCCGTGGCACACTTGTGTCCTGGCCTTTCACGAACCAGACATAAAACCTAAAAAAAATGATCGCCGTACTAAAAAAATGATCGCCGCATTAAAACCATACGCACGCACGCACGCACGCACCTTCTCGCGCTCGGATTCTCGTCGAATGATCCATTTGGCGATAGGACAACCTGCTTGCGTTTTTCCTTCCTTACAAGTATACACGACTTTTTCAATTCGAACAGCTTCACCTTTCTCACGAAATCTGCAAGCCAGATTGGACATTTGAACGAGTCAAACGCCACACATGAATAATGAATACCTCTCTTCCATAATTTGACGTATTGCTCCAACTGTAGGACCAGCAGCAAGATGAGTGTAATACGGACCCTCAACTTCTTCTTTGACTAAAAACAAGCACCAACACCTGCTCCAAATTAGAAACGTAACTCGAGGGGGGGGCAACCCTACCTTCGGTTCCCAGGCAACTGCACTGGTCAGTCGCTTGGTACAGGTTGTTGTCAAGTCGATACTTCCTTGCGCTTTCGTCCTCATAAGACCCATCAGCGAGTAATATCCGCTCCTCTAATGGCAACAGTTGAAAACCCTTCACGTTCAGAGTGTTCTTTTTGCCAGTGAAAAACTCAGGGCTTGCTGGATTTGAGGTAGAACTGCTGCCGAGGCGATGTCCAAACTGAGTTGAAATGTCATGGCAAACGGCACTCTTTTCTATGAGAGAGTCAGTGCTCAGTTTTGAAGAGAAGTTCGTTTCGTTTGTTGATACCACTTTGAGATCTGTCGCACATTTTGCCTGAGTCATGCAAGTGGACTTTCTTGAAGTGGCATGATACACGCCGCTCAGTTGTGCATCTGCAGCTCTCGACACCGCACCATTCAAGACTGCAAAGCCAGAAGAACAGCTTGGTTCACACTCGACTTTCATAGTAAGATTGGAAGAAGCAGTCGCCCTAGCATCGTAATCTGGTTCGGTTTTCACGACGGTTTGTAAGTTGTGAATCGTCTGTAAGCCAGACTGTTGTGAGTTGTTGGTATGATAAGATGGATTGTAACAGGAATTCAAGCGCCTTTTGACTTGTGAATATTTTGGAAGATCTTGAAACTCGGTTTTAATATCTAGAATGTTTGTTGAAAACATGCTAGTAGCGCTAAATACCGTGAATCCTCCAGTAGTGCCCCTGGATAAGGATATACTAAAGTTACAGCGCCTGAGGCGCTATTGGAGGATTGACGGTATTCTAAGCAAAGCTGGCGAATCAGCATACAGGGCGAAGGCGCTGCAGGGACGAGAGGCAGAGCTGCACTGGGGTTCGTCTCCATTAGTCTTGAAGGCGTGAACGAGTACTCCTCCTTCGGCCGTATGAAGACTTCAGAAAGCACAGATCCACCGAAATCGGCCAATTTTGGCTCGCCATAGGCGTTGTCAGCCTGGTATAACGTCTGCTGCTCCAGAACACCACCAGAGGACCCTGAGGAATACATGGCATTCATCAAAGGGCGACCAGGAAAGTTCACTTCTGCAGCGCGTCCACTCGTCAATGGGTCTTGAGCAGCTGGAGGCCAGCCAAAGGGTATGAGCTCCTAAATCCAAGCAAAGACTAGCAGCCTCCTACCAGCCTCGACTCGCCACCCAGACTACTACTCTACTGATTCGGACTCGCATGCCTTGAAGTCATTGGTAGGATCATTGTGGGCGCTGGGAGCGCTCCTCCAGCCCCAGCCATTTGGGCCCGACACCATTTGTTGTCGTTCCCGGCTCCACATTTCTGGAGAGCGTCTCTACGGCCGATGGTAATATACACAGCAGAAAAAACAGTAAGTATGCACGAAAGCCTGCACTTCAGTGCACACACTCTGTACTTGGCTGGGGCTATCGTCGTGTGTGGACGAGAAACGAGAATAGGTGTACGCGGCGCGCTCACGGCGCAGCGCAGAATTTACCCTACCTACGCTGGCACTGAATAGAGTGCTGCTCCGCAAAGGGGGGGGGGGAGGGAGGAGACAACACCGCTCTCTCGCTGCGTACGTGTATTAGTCCAAGTAGTACGACGGGGACAGGGGGGGGGGGCAGCTCTGTCGCGCTGGGGAAGGGGGAATGAGATGCGGCGGCAATGAATGTGGATGTGGACAGGGACACACATCCTTAAACTATTCAAAATGGATGGACATTTGTGTTGGTGTGGTGGTAACCTATCTGCTAGTCGTGCGGGAAAACAGCGTTCCAACAAATCGACTTCGACACGGTTCAACGCACGCGGCAGCGCAGCGTAGGAGAATTGGAAATCGGCCAGGCAGGTCCACGCAAGCAAACGTACGCAAGGCGCTCGACATTGCTGCCTCACCACCAAGCCGGGGAGCGATCGATTTTTAGTCGCGCCCCCTATCTCGCCACCCTCGTCTGTCTATTGTTGGGTTGAGACTGGGGGAAGGGGGGGGGGGACGAGCCTAGTCAGCAGCCAACAGCGTTGCCTGCGGTTCGGATAGCCATTGCAGCAGCCAGGCTTGGCTAAGATAGATGCCCTGCCCGTTGGAAGCTGCGCTGCGCTCATGTCGCATGCAAGAAAACAAAGAATGCAGATACCGTAGACGTAAATATATACATGTACAGTGTACAGGGTTCATTAGAGTGGGAAACATTAACAGCAAAGCAAACCATTATGTGCGCCATCTATTGAAGCAAAGCGTTTGATTAAATTCAGACGCACTGACAGGGTATATCGCAAAAAACTACAGATGGTTTGTCTTACTTTTGATTTTGACATTCGGCAATAGATTCAGCACTCTCGTTCAACCAGCGCACACAGAGGAAAACCCTTGTAGTCGCAAGTCGCATGTACAAACTCTGACATTTCACGAGACAACACAAACAAAATAGATCAGGGGACGGCGAGTTACACCACAAACACACGACTGCTGGCAACGACAACAACCTACAGTAAAAAGATTTACTAAATTTGCATTTTCGTTGTCAATGCGTTTCCGACTACGACCGATTTCACGTGTTTTTTTTTCACCGCTCTTCAGTGTAATATACCGATGCTCGTACAACACCACTCGGCGAGCTGAGAGTGAGTGGCTACCTCATCTGTTTCCAACCTAACAGCAAAAGGTTTGATGGACTGATTGACTGATGGATTTAAATGCGGTTTAGTAGTTTTGCGTATTTTAGGAGTGTACTGTCATCGCGTTTTCGATAAAAACTTTTAGCCGCTGTAGCCTTGAGCGGCGTAGCAGGTGCATTGTGGCTGGCATGGCTTCCTTATCAGTGGTATACGGTTCCTGCCCCGCACTTTGGTCTGCACAGTCATTGATACCGAACCACGTTTACGCTAACCGGGTCCAGCAGGTTGCTAAAAGGCTTCTGGGACTCCATCTCGAACAACCAACATACAATGGCATCAGCAGAGAAGAAGCAGTGCCGAGAGCGCAATGTGCCACAGGACATTATGAGGTGTCGTCGTATGGTCATCGTGTCATCTTAGCGCGTGCGTGTATACATCAAAAGTTGCGTCTAGAGAGCGAGATTTGAAGTGGAACGGCTGGGGTTACAAGGACTCGCGGTTCTATCTCAAGTCGGACAATCAGAACATCAGCATGACTGGCAATAGGTACGTACTTCGCACTGTGTGTGTGTGTGTGTGTGTGTGTGTGTGTGTGTGTGTGTGTGTGTGTGTGTGTGTGTGTGTGTGTGTGTGCGCGCGTCGTGCGTGCGTGCGTGCGTGAGTGAGTGCGTGGCCTAGCGTAGCGGCCGTGGCAGGTACGACATCTGCGGCAAGGACATGCCCTACTTGAAGCCGTGGTTCGAGGCGAGCATGGGCGTCGACATCCGACAGACGACGCCCAGCAAGCCGCGGCTCAGGGACGAGCACGTGCCTCGAGCCATACTCGACGAGCAGCTTCTCGACTGGCTCGACGCCCAAGACTGCGCCTACTCCACCGCCGCCGTCTACAGGGTCAACAGATCTCACGGTGAGAATTGTCGTCTCCTCCCCGTACTCGCGGCGCTTGTTGTCGGAGGAGGGCAACGCTAGGAGTCCGTCAATGGTCCATCCCTATGACGTATTTTTTCTAGAGGCACATACTAGCCACGACGGCCGCCATAGACGTTCCGAAGAACGCCATCTGTATGCAATCTAGGGCGGCGACACCGCGAGAAACTCCCATTGATACGGAATCCTCGTTAGCTGATCCATCAAGCGTCGAACCCGGAACCTTGCGCGCAAGAGGCCGATTCTCTACTAGTAGGCCTTGTGCCTAGAGCCATTGTTTCAGGGCACACGGTGCACGACGTGCTGGCGCTGCGCACCGGCACTCTGGGGCGCATTCCCGACCTGGTCGTGTGGCCGCGCTCGCACGAGGAGGTGGTCGACGTCGTGCGCGCCGCCGACGAGCGCGGCTGCGTGGTCGTGCCCATCGGCGGCGGCACGAGCGTCTCCAGCGCGCTCGAGTGTCCCCACGACGAGCGGCGCTGCATCCTCTCCCTCGACATGTGCCTCATGAATCAGATCCTCTGGATAGACGACAAGAACCGTCTCTGCAGAGCGCAGGCGGGCGTCGTCGGCGTCGACTTAGAGGAGAAGGTGGGGGCAGATTTTTCTCGGGGGGGGGGAGTGAAGTGAACGACTACTGATGATCTTGGCAGCTGAACGAGAAGCGACTGACGATGGGTCACGAGCCCGACTCCATAGAGTTCAGCACGCTCGGCGGCTGGGTGGCGACCCGCGCCTCCGGAATGAAGAAGAACAAATACGGCAATATCGAGGATTTGGTGCGTCTCTGACACTCGCAACATGTAGACTTACGAAAGCAGTTTCGCTCATTCCCAGCTGGTCCACGTGAAGATGGTCACGCCTCAGGGCGTGATTCAGAAGTCGTGTCAGGTGCCGCGCATCTCGGCCGGCCCCGACATACACCAGTTCATCTTGGGCTCGGAAGGTGCGGACACTTGGTGCCACACCCAGTTCCCAGTTGACGACGGCGCACTTGTTCAGGCACGCTGGGAGTGATCACCGAGGTGACGTTCAAGGTGGTCGAGCTGCCCCAGTGCAAGAAGTTCGGCTCCATTCTCTTTCCCAACTTCGAGTCGGGCGTGCGGTTTATGAGGAGAATCGCCGAGCTGGTGGGCGATGCGCTGTCGTGTTGTCGACAAGTCGTGTGTCGTAAGCGCGACCCGTCGCTGCCGTTCCTAGCGCTGCGCTCCCGCCTCCGTGCGTCTCGTCGACAACGAGCAGTTCGTCATGGGTCGGTACCCTGCGTATTTCCCTTGTCGACAGACCACGCAAACCGCTTGTGCGTGCAGGCCAGGCGCTGAAGGTGGCGCCCGAGTCCTACTTCAAGTCGGTCTCGGACGCCATCAAGAAATTCTACGTCACCAAGTGGAAGGGCTTCGAAGTCGACAAGATGTGCGCGTCCACGCTCGTCTTTGAGGGCAGCAACGAGGTGCGTGTCTACCGCCCCCCCCTCCCCCCCCCCCTTTACTCTGGATCATTCACTACGCTGTAGGAAGTGGAATCGCACGAGAATCGGCTGTACGCCATCGCCTCCGAATTCAAGTGAGCGTGCTGCCTGACTGTCTGAGTCGACACGGATGTATGTATGTATGCATGTGCGTATGTCGATTTAGCGGCCTGTCCGCTGGCGAAGAGAACGGACGCTACGGCTACTTTCTGACGTTCGCCATCGCCTACCTTAGGGTGCGTGGTGATTCTTTCCCGCAAATAGTCCATCGCGGAGTTATACTGTCACGGCTTTCAGGACCTGGGCTTTGACTACAACGTGCTCGGCGAGTCTTTTGAGACGTCGGTGCCGTGGAACAAGTGGGACAGACGACAGCGCCAGTGAAAACGACTCTCGTGGCAACCTGTAGTTCGGTTTCAGAGTGCTCGACCTGTGTCGCAACGTCAAGGAGCTGCTGAAACGCGAGTCCGCACGTCTGGGCGTCCTCTACCCGGCGCTGGCGACTTGCAGGCAAGTGTCCACTGAGTGCCACTCTCTGCGCCGCCAACCCGAAGGTGCAATCGAATCGGAATGATTACGGCACCAATTCCAGGGTGACACAAGTCTACGACAGCGGAGCGGTGGTCTACTTCTACTACGGCTTCAATTATCGCGGACTAAACGACCCGCTCAAAGTGTACGACGCAGTCGAGGCGAGCACTTTCGGCTATTCGGCAAGGGATCCTGCCTAAGAGTAACTCGTTCTGTTTAGGCTGCGGCTAGGGACGAAATTTTGGCTTGCGGCGGCAGCATTTCCCACCACCACGGAGGTGAGTGAGCGCCATTGGACACAATTTCTTGCGCTTAGTGGGCGTCGAGGTAGTCGGCCGGCCATTTAGTGGGCAAGCTGCGCCGCCAGTGGCTGCCGAAGACGATCGGCCCGGTCGGCATGTCGGCACTGGCCGCAGTCAAGTCGGCTCTCGATCCCAAGAACACGTTCGGCTCTGGCAATCTGTTCGACGCGTCCAAGCTCTGATTTCTTGTTGCCCGTCTATCGTCTAGTTCGTCTTTCAGCCGTTTCGTTGACGATAAACTCTCTTGGCAGCGGTGTGGTTTGTGCGCTTCAAATGATGATATCGAGTTGCTTTTTTGGTTTTCTTTTTCGCTTTGAATCTCAACGGTGCCCGCCGACTGAATGGGCGGCGCGTGGAGCGCGGTGACGATGCCTTCTCGACTGTTGGGTCGTCTGTGGACGGCGCTGGGGTTTGGCGCCGGCGTCGACCGGCGTATGCGTCGCCTGTGCGCGTCCGTGGTGCCGCAGTTGACGTTCGACATGCGCAAGGGCCAGTGCGGCCGGCTGGGCGTCGTCGGCGGCTCCCGCGAGTACACGGGCGGGCCCTACTTCGCCGCCATCTCTCTGCTCAAAGTGGTCGGTCCTGGCGACTGCAGACGCGCTTTTGCACATACATCTCTTGTCTCTCTAGGGCGCCGACTTGTCGCACGTCTTTTGCCCCGCCGAGGCAGCGACCGTCATCAAGAGTTACAGTCCCGAGCTCATCGTGCATCCCATTCTGTCGGTTTTCGTTGGCAGTTCTGGCGCCAGCGGCTGATTTTGCGCGCGGCGAATTCAGATGCAACCGCCGCAGTGCCACTGAAACAGACGCGGAAGCGGCGCTAAAGTACTGGCTGAGTCGCATGCAGGCGGTGGTGGTCGGTCCCGGTCTGGGCCGAGACCGCGGCACGGCGGAGGTACTCGGCGACGTTTTCAACACCATCAAAGAGAGTGGAACTCCCCTCGTCGTCGACGCCGTAATATTTCGACCGGACGTGCATTGGCGCCCCACGGTGTGGATCGTCGACTCTTTTTCAGGACGCTCTCTATTTCGTGGCAAAGCAGCCGTCGCTGGTCGGCGGCTACGCGCAGGCGATTCTCACGCCCAACTTTATGGAGTACACGCGCCTGTATCGCGCCGTCGTCTCGGACGACGAGTCGATCAGTGTCGAGGAGCTGAGAAAGGAGCAGCGCCTCTTTGAGCTCTGCGACCGCCTCGGCAACGTCACCGTCGTCCAGAAGGGGCCGACCGACAGAATCTGCGACGGCAAGCATCGTCAGTTGACGGCCAGTCGGGACAATATCGAGACTGTAGTCTGTGGAGAGTGTTTTTGCTCCAGTGCTGGAAGTGGGACCGCCCGAGCACCCGGGCGCGCCCAGGCGCTGCGGCGGGCAGGGCGACCTGTTGTCCGGTTCCATGGCCGCCTTCTCCTTCTGGGCGCACAGGGACATGCTCCTCTCCCACCAGTCAGTCGGTCGTGTTCGTTCGTTCGCCCGTGCGTCTGACGCACGGGTTCGCCGGTTCAGTCCCCTACTGGAGCGGTACGGGCCCTGCATGACGGCCGCCTACGCCGCCTGCGTCCTGACGCGCGAGTGCAGCCGGCTGGCCTTCGCGCGCAAGGGCCGCACCACCACGACGAGCGACCTCATCGACGACATTCAAGAGGGAATGAGTCGCGCCTTTGGTGCCCGCTGACGCGCTCGGCATTCGACGTGGAGATTTGCGGTAGTGAACCGTGCGCTTGGACCCGGTGCAAAGGTTGCGTCCATAATATAATTTGTGTGCTCGCTATTGCTCGACGATACTGGTGTGGATCTGTATTGAAGAGACGTGTATGATCAATGAGGCGGCGCTACGTCGTCGTCGACACGGAAAGTTCGGGTCAACAGGCCGGCCGATAGCGCGCATCGATTACTGTGTCGCGTCTCGTGTCTCGCCGCGTTAACTGTCGTTTCGTTTTCTCGGCCGAAGTGAGACGCCAAAAAGGAGTGGAGCTGTCTTGGGCGCGCGTCGCTTGATTTTTTGGGCGCGACCTGTAACCTACTTAGGCTCCGGGCATCTGTCGACGCGGCCTGCATCGGCGGCTGTGGGGAATGCGAGTCTGCTCGGCAGGGAGCGTCGCCCCGCCCCGTCTGCCCTCGGCTATCGCTACCTACTACCACTGTTTACTCGTCGACACGCGTGCAGCCGATTTCAGTCGACGTAAGCGGCTTGTGCGCGCCCTCCGCGTGAATTACGAGTTAATTTGGAGACCCGGCCGTAATGGAACTCTGCCTAAGCCCAAGCCGGCTGGCTTCTCGCCGTGCCGATCAGTAGCCGCGCAGCTGTGGACGGCTTAAAAAAAAACAAAATGGAAGAGGGACGTCACAGCGTCCGCTTGCCCGCTCGCCTAGTCATTTGCTCGGCGGCGTCAGCAGCGCCGTTTATTTCGTCGTCCGTGCGCGGTGTGCGTTACGCGCTGCACACGCGACGCCACTTGGGTTGCGCGCACGCGCGCGCGCCCCCTCGCTCGCTGTCGACAACGCGGCGTCGCTGCTCTGTCGATCCCATTGTGAGAGCGGAGCGGACGGACGGCAGAGCAGCCGCCAGTCAGTCGGCCGGCCTTGCCGCCGCGTCGCAGGAAGACGCCGTCGGCTCGATGAGACGGCATCTCCTCCGCTCCGTAGGCTGTGTTGTGCGCGAGTGTGTGCGCCGCCTGCGTTGTGTGTCGGTCTCGTGTCGAAGTTGGCTCGAGCGTCTCAGCTAGCGCGCCGCTTGCTGAATCATCAGTCGACGCGGCCGCCGCCGACGCTGGCGGCTCATCGAGTAGGCGTCGGAGCGCGACAAGCGGCCTCGAAGTCGATGAAGTGCCGCCACTGTCCGTGGTCCGCTTGCAGCGTCGACATGGCGGCCGAGGTGCTGAGTCGCGTCGCGAGCACGACCATGGACATTCGGAGGACGATCAGCAAGACCTTCCGCAGGCCGGCGAGGGCCAGCTCCTCTGCCAGCTGCGACGACGCGCTCGAGCCGTTGCCCATTCTCCAAAACGGATGCTTCGCCCAAGTCTTCATGGTTGGTACCGCTAGCCGTTGTCCCTAGGCTGGCTGGCGCTGTTGTTTTCTAAAGTCATTCGACTGCGATGTATGTAGGGTGAGACTGGCTTCGCGCACTTGCGCAAGCATTCGACGGAGGCGTCGGCGCTGTTCAAGGAGGTGCTGGACGTCTTGGACGAGAGGTTCGTGTGTCGCCGCGTCTGTTCCTCGTTTGCTATTGTATGTACACACACCGAAGCCGGCGTCGTGTTTGCTCGCCACTTGCGCAGTTGGCGCGCGTGCGTGCCGGCGACACGCGTCGCGTACCACGCTGCCTCCGTCCGCTATTGTACACATTGTGACGATGAATGGAGTCCGCGCTGAATCATCAGAGTGGAAAGTTTGTGACAGTGCCCTACTCTAGCGTGCCGAGGGACGCTAATGCACATGTCGCATACAGAGACCAGAGATTTCGTAGTGGGTGGACCCGGTAGCGACATGGCTTTTTCAGGGCCCAGCTGGAGCGGAGCCACGCGGCGGCCAGCGAGAAGTTGGCCCGCCGGCTGGAGACGGTCGTATCGCAGATGGGCGCCTGCGGGGTGGTCGACGGCGCCTGGAGGGGCGTCGCGGCGCTCTTCAAAGACGAGGCGGCGCTGCACGAGTGAGTCGGTCAACACCACAGTGCGCGCGACGACGACAGCGCAAACACGCGCGCGCTCGCCGACATCCGTTCAAACACGCACATACACACTTGAGGGAGCTCGGCAAGACGCTACTCGAGGAGATCGTTCACCCGCTGCAAGTCGTCTTCCAGTCCCAGGCCAAGGACAAACGCACCGTGCGTTTTACATTACTACAACCCGCTGTCGTCGTCGTCTATCGCATGTAGCTGTACGTGTACATGTAGGGTGCACATACGTGTACTTGTGGCGTACACGCACGTAACATGTACACCGTCGTATATCGTACTTGTAGCGGTACAACTACATGTCCGTACATGTATTGTACACGTACATGTAGTGTACACGTACATGTAGTGTACACGTACATGTAGTGTACACGTACATGTCTTACCGTGCTTTCCCCCTACGTGTAACTGTACGAACGAGTACGTAGTACGTATACGTCTGGGTACCGTACTGTACGGGTCCCGGGGCGCTTGTGCTGCCCTGCTCTGGGTTTTTTATATCCGTTTTTTTTTTTTTGGTCCCCGGCCCGCCGGGCGGCGCTTTTGGCGTTAGTGTTTGTGTCGCTCCGCCCCCTCTGTACACGTACATGTAGTGTACACGTACATGTATTGTACACGTACATGTAGTGTACACGTACATGTAGTGTACACGTACATGTAGTGTACACGTACATGTAGTGTACACGTACATGTATTGTACGCGTACATTGTTGTGTTGTAGGTGTTGAACGTGGTGGAGCGCGAGAGTCGGCGCCGGCACGAGAAGCAGCTGGCGCAGGCGAAGCTGAAGCGACAGGCCTACTGTCTCTCCAAGGAGCAGGAGCGCCTCGACAGGGCCTGCAGCGAGCAGGCGACCAAGCTGAGCAACAAGCCCAAGAACGCCAAGCAAGCGCAAAAGGTTCCGTTTGCTCGCTGTCTCTTGCCGCAGTGGACAACGGCGGTAAACGGTGGCAGCTGCAAGGGAAGCGCGCCCGCATGAAGGAGAAGGCTCAGACCGCGGAGAAGAAGTACATCGAGGCGGCGGTGGAGGCGGAGCGGCAGCGTCAGCTCACCGAGGCCTCCGTGCTGGCCGCCGCCGACCGGCACGAGCTCTACGAGCAGCGACGCGTCGCCAACCTCCTCTCGGCCCTGGGCAGACTCAGCCGGGCGCTGGCGCAGTCCGCCGACGACGTCGTCACCGTGCGCGCCGCCAATTTTTTTTTGGCGAATTTTTTTCGGCAAGTCAATCGTCGAGTTCAGGTGTATCGACGTCATTGCGAAGAGCTGGAGAATCGACTCAGCGCCGAAAACGTCGTGGAGTCCGACCTGCAAGCGGTCGCCGCGCTCTGCGGTCCCCGCCGGGTGCCCAGTCGTCTGCTCGTCCTCTGCGACTTCTTTGTGAGTTCCCGCATTTTTTCTCTCGAGAAATCTCAGAGCATGCCGAGCGCGCTCATCGTCCTCTCGACGTTGCCGGCTAGTCGGCCTGCGAACCGGTCTGTCGATCCGTCGGGCGTCGTCAGACGGAGTAGGGCGTCGCACTCGGCGCGTGATTCGACCGGACAGCTCCGCTTGTAGTGGAGCTTGAGCGCGTCCCTCTGACTGACGAATTGGGTCTTGAGCAGCGTCTCGGCGCCCCGGAGCTTGTCCATGGGAAAGTGGTTGAAGACGGTGACGAGATTGCGCAGGAACATGAAGCTCTTGCCGTACTCGCCCACGGCGCTAGTCTTCGCGCTGCGCCGGTAGGTCCTGCAAGAGAGCAATAGAATACTACGCGTCGACAGTGGTCTCTTTCGCAGTTGGTTGTCACCTGAGCGTGTGCAGGTAGGAAGGCTGAGAAGAGTTGGTGTCGTCTGAGTCGAACTTGAAGACGTTGCGAATCGAGAACGCCGTGAACGGAGACGGCCCAGCGCTCTCGTCGGCCAACAACCTCTTTCTCAGGTCGGCGAGCATCGCAGACCAGTTCGAGTGGCGCATTGGGATCACTATCTCGTCGACGTCTCAAACCGATATACATACTGGCTTGTACTGTTGCGGAAAGAAAGAACTGGATCTGCACCTATGATCAAGGCAAACTCGTGGCTGTACAGGTGTCGATAGAGACAGTCGTTGTAGGGAATGATCTCGTTTCTGCGCTTTTGTTGCCGGTTTCGCCAAATGTACTTTGACCGCTGGTACGGTTCGCTTGGCTGATCTCCCGGCAGCGTCAGCTTTGACTAAACCAGTTTAGTGCAGTACCCTGACCGTGTGAGGGTGTAATCGGAACCGTAGCGTCTTACGTGCTGCAAGAATCCCTGCTGTTCGTAGAACCGGATGACTCTCGTCGTATTGGGGTGCACGAAGTAGCTGTAGAGATGGACCTTGTCAGCTCCCAGCAGCTTTTGCCACTCGATCCACTCGAGTAGTCGGACCGAGTTGTCGCCCAGGAAGTCCATGCCTTTGACGCAGACGACCACCGAGTTGGGCTGGACGCCTTTCGGGTCACCCTGATGTGCTCGGACGGGAATTGGTGGGGACATCTCCAAAGGAGACGCGGGACAGCGGCCAATCGAGACGGCCACTACGTGAGGAGCAGCGGAGTCGTCAGCTGCCGGCGACGACGGCACGGGACAGTCAACTATGAAGGGCTGGTAGAAACGCGTGCGCGGGTCCCACGCCCTCTCCCAGATGGCCCGCACCCGGGAGGCGGCTACCGCCACCGAGCCGTAGAGACAGAAGAGTTGTCGCGGCACGGTCCTTCGGCTCATGGCCAGCACCCGCACCAAGCCCTTGCCGAGCAGCCGGCGGTCCAGGTAGGCGGCGAAGAAATACATTTCCTGATCGCGGCTAACAAAGCTCGGCCAGTCGGTGCCCTCCGAAGGCCTTGGAGCGGTCACGTAGGGGCAGACGTGCTCGGCGACTGCATGAGTCGAGTAGAACAGTTCGTCCGGCTTTGGCTTACGTCTCTGCGACGGTTTGCCGAGTTTTTGGTTGTTCATAAAGTCGAAAGCCTCTTTGATATGCTGCACGGCCGCGTAAAAGTTGAGATCCGGATCGTCGCCTTCTCGATTCAAGTCCGCCGGATGGACAGTTGCGCGTCGAAGCCTCCTGATGAGTAGCACCAAGAGGACGTTGAGCAGGAGAAAAACGGATCTTGACTTCCACTGGCGTCTGAGCCACTTGCCGCCCCGGCGGCCCGGCACGCAGCGCAGCAGCTCCATGTCTTTTGCTGCCTCGCATTCGGCTTTTTTCGCCAGCCCAAGCGGGAGAATGCAATCCGCGTTGTCGTCGTCGGCACAATCGATCCGATTCCGCGGCCGCCTCGCGGGGAGGAATGAGAGTGCGCCGCTCTCTCTAGTGGAGGCTCTGCAGGAGCGCGCGCGCGTCGGCCGGCGAACCCACCGCCAAGGTTAGAGGGCGTCCGTCGTCGGCAGCGTATTGTCGTCACGCGACGTCTAGTGGATTCGGTCGTATGGAAGGAGGCGCAGTGTTCACTGACATTGCACTGCTGCCGGTGGCTGTCTAGAGGAAAGGCTCTGCTAGGCACACTTTGCCTTTAGGAAGCAGCAAAGCAAACGTTTGCCAACGTTTGGACTAGAGCCTGCGTGCAGATTGTATCGACACTTGTCGCTACGCACGTTCCTTTGTAGGCTGAAGACTTCAGTCAAGTCATAGACGCCGACCGTCGACAAGGGGCGTTGGAACGTCTCATCGCGTTGTTCGAGGCAAAAGCTGCTTTTCAGCGATCCCAAAATGGTCCGGATCGTTGCTTCATAAAAAAAAAACCAATAACGGATTTCCAACGTTCTCTGCAGGACACTCGGAGAGATTGGGTGCGACGTCGTCATCGGGTTCTTCATCAAAGAGCAGCACTCTGTCGAACGACACCACTGGATCCGGGCCCGATGTATCGCACCATTGTTCTATTGTACTGTAGTATCGATCGCATGATTTGCCGAGATCATTTCCGCACAGGGATCAGCGACCGTTCTCGACTACTTGGACTACGAGGTGTTCAAACTGAAGTCGACGCTGTCGACGGCGATTAAACAGTTGGGCGAGAACGCCGTGCACAAGGAGAGACATCCGCTCGAGAAGTTCCAAGAAAGAATCAAGGACAAATACGTGAGCTGTCGACTCGTATGTAAGTGCTGCGTTCCGTTCCAAGCTTTCGAGCCGTATAGGGGCTGCGACAGACGGTGCTGGAGATTCCGGTGTTCGCCAGACCGGCCGGCGAGAATGTCTACTCGACGTCCGCGCCGGTTGTCGAGGCGGTGCGCTTGCGGCCCCCCATGTCGCGACGCCCGACCCGGGAGGCGATCGAGGAGCAGCTGCCCAACGGTTGTGCCGCTCTCGCTCTGCCCTCCGCGCGAGCCGGCGGAAGTTGTGGGTGGCGTGCAGGCGAGAGCGCCGCCGCCGGCGGCGTCTACGAGGAGCTGCGGGACAGCGTCATCTACGCGGCCTTCAGCAGCGTCGGCAGCGAGGGCGTGGCATACGAGTCGGCGCCGCGGCCGGACGTGACGGCGGCGGCGGCGGCGACTGCGGCTCCGTGCATGGTCGCCCTGTACGACTTCGAGCCGCAGCGGGCGGACGAGCTCCGACTGCGGGCCGGCGACCGCGTGGTCGTCCAGCAAGAGGTCTCGGCCGAGTGGCTAGAGGGCACGCTGCTCGGCGACGCCCACTCGCGTGCCGGCCTCTTTCCCAGAAACTACGTGCAACTGGCCGTCTAAAAGGCGCGCTGCTGCCAACAGTGGTAATTGATTATGACATTCATAATTTTTTGCACCGATTTGTGTACAACTAGACGCCCGTAGCGGCCTTCGGCCGCCCCCCCCCCATCCAATCCACCTGTCTAGCGGGCTAGCTGTTCAGCGTGCCATCCAGACCAGTCTGCCTGTCAATTGCGCTAGTTGATCAGTGTGCCATCCAGTCCACCTGTCGACTGCGCTACCTGTTCAGCATGTCGTCCAGACCGCCTGTCAATTGCGCTAGTTGCTCAGTGGGTCAACTTGTCCCCGTGGTGAGCGCGCTAGCTGTTCAGTGGGTCGACTCGTCCCCGTGACGAGCGCACTAGCTGTTCAGTGCTTCGACTTGTCCCGTGGCGAGCGCGCTAGCTGTTCAGTGTGCCATCCAGTCCGCCTGTCAGTCGCGCTAGCTGTTCAGCGTGCCGTCCAGTCCGCCTGTCAGTCACGCTAGTTGTTCAGCGTGCCGTCCAGTCCGCCTGTCAGTCGCGCTATGTAGCTGTTCAGTGCGCCATCCAGTCCGCCTGTCAATCGCGCTAGCTGTTCAGTGCGCCATCCAGTCCGCCTGTCAATCGCGCTAGCCATTCAGCATGCTGTCCAGTCCACCTGTCGATCGCGCTAGCTGTTCAGCATGCCGTTCAGTCCGCCTGTCAGTCGCGCTAGCTGTTCAGCGTGTCGTCCAGTCTGCCTGTCGATCGCCCCAGCTGTTGAGCGTGATGTCCAGTCCATCTGTCAATCACGCTAGCTGTTCAGCGTGCCGTCCAGTCCGCCTGTCAGTCGCACTAGCTGTTCAGTGCGCCATCCAGTCCGCCTGTCAATCGTGCTAGCTGTTCAGCGTGCCGTCCAGTCCGCTTGTCAGTCGCGCTAGCTGTTCAGTGCGCCATCCAGTCCGCCTGTCAATCGCGCTAGCTGTTCAGTGCGCCATCCAGTCCGCCTGTCAATCGCGCTAGCCGTTCAGCGTGCTGTCCAGTCCACCTGTCAATCGCGCTAGCTGTTCAGCATGCCGTCCAGTCCGCCTGTCAGTCGCGCTAGCTGTTCAGCGTGTCGTCCAGTCTGCCTGTCGATCGCCCCAGCTGTTGAGCGTGATGTCCAGTCCATCTGTCAATCACGCCAGCAATTCAGCGTGCCGTCCAGTCCGCCTGTCAGTCGCACTAGCTGTTCAGTGCGCCATCCAGTCCGCCTGTCAATCGTGCTAGCTGTTCAGCGTGCCATCCAGTCCGCTTGTCAGTCGCGCTAGCTGTTCAGTGCGCCATCCAGTCCGCCTGTCAATCGCGCTAGCTGTTCAGTGCGCCATCCAGTCCACCTGTCAATCGCGCTAGCCGTTCAGCGTGCTGTCCAGTCCACCTGTCGATCGCGCTAGCTGTTCAGCATGCCGTCCAGTCCGCCTGTCAATCGCGCTAGCTGTTCAGCGTGTCGTCCAGTCTGCCTGTCGATCGCCCCAGCTGTTGAGCGTGCTGTCCAGTCCATCTGTCAATCACGCTAGCTGTTCAGCGTGCCGTCCAGTCCGCCTGTCAGTCGCACTGGCTGTTCAGTGCGCCATCCAGTCCGCCTGTCAATCGCGCTAGCTGTTCAGCGTGCCGTCTAGTCCGCGTGTCAGTCGCACTAGCTGTTCAGTGCGCCATCCAGTCCGCCTGTCGATCGCACTAGCTGTTCAGCGTGCCATCCAGTCCGCCTGTCGATCGCGCTAGCTGTTCAGCATGCAGTCCAGTCTGCCTGTAGAGCACCCTACTGTTTGGCGTGATGACAAGGCCGTGCATCGTGCGCGCCAACTGGCTGCAAAGGTCTGGCCGACTGGCCGTGAGGATCCGTCTGAGTCAGCCGCCATGTGCGTCCATTGGTCTTTTGCAGTGGTTCGAATTTTCGTAAAAGCGTTTTTAGCAACTCTGACAAATTGACCAACTGTTGGCAAATGCCATTCACATTTGAGAAACGTTCTGGCGATGGCTGGTCGAACGAGCCGCGTCGCATCCTTATCCATGAACGCGTGCTATATTGCCGTCGTGTTGTTTAGTTTTTAGGATCGTTTGTTTCCTTGCCCTTTTAGGTATACTACTTACCCCTTTAGGTTCAAGCGTAGTAAAAGACACCGACAGGCAGTGTCGGTGTTGTGGGTGTATTTTATGCAATGCCAGAATTTTGCTAATTTCGCCATTTTCGGCACTTATCGGTACTTGTGGCCAAAACGAGCAGCTTCCTGGCGCATGCGAGGCGAGGCCGAGTCGATCGAGCCATCGCCCGTCCCGATCCGTCGAGCCGTTTGTGAGTTAAGTTTTCTTGACGCATGCAGGCTTTATAAGAAACGCGCGTCGTTGTAACTAAACAAAACATTAGTCGCACCAAAATATTTGTCCCAGAGGGGTATTTTCGGCAGTTAATATCCGCTTCGGATAGCAAAACGAATAGCATCCTGGGGCATGCGAGGCGAGGCCGAGTCGATCGAGCCATCGCCCGTCCAGATCCGTCGAGCCGTTAGAGAGTTAGAGCCTCCACCAACCAACCAACCAACGGACAGCCGCCGGAGTTGTAAGTAGATAGGCAGGGCTGGGTGCTTTTGATCCGCTTGGCACATCGCTTGGCTGTATTTATTCGTCGTTGCTTGTGTTATCGCCGATTCTGAGCGACAGATTCAGAAAGAAACGCGACTACGCAACCACAATCTTCTTGCGTGCAAAGGGAAAGGTCGACATTTTGAGGAAAAAAAAATCAATTCTCTAAATGCGTCGTTCGGATTCTCCAGCCAGACGACCCGTCCGTCTGGCAAGCAATAAAGGGCGCTGTTCTACCTCATAAACTCAGCGAAGCCGCATTTGTCCACTGGCGACGGAGCATTTCGAAGTGAATGAACTGCTGCTCGTCCATGTCGGCCGCGTTCGCTTCCTTCGCGACGCTCTCGACGCGGTGACCGTTGCCCTGAAGGCGACGCGGCGATGGAGATTGTACGTACGGTCGACGCAGCGCACAGCGCGCACGCACGCACCGCGTAGAACTCGATCGATCGCTTGTTCCACCGGGCGACGCCGAGGATGGCGGCCGCGTCGACGAGCGCCTGCGCGGCCGCCATCGTGTTCACCATCTCGGAGCAGAGGGCGAAGCGCGTGAGAAAGGCGTAGCAGTCGTCAGCCGCCTCGAGCTGGAGCTCGCCGTCGCCCATGTGGACGACGTAGGTGTAGAAGAGCTGCGAGACGGACGTGAAGGCGATGCGCACCGCCGCCAGCGCCATCATGAGCTGCGCGGTGCGCACGTTCTCGCGCAGCTGCAGCTTCAGAGAGAGCGTCGTCTCGGCTGCAAGTATTGTCGCTACGTTATGTACGTACGTACTATGTGCATGCTACGTTTGTACATTGCATCCGAATCAGTTACTGTAACGAACAGACGCGCTTTCAAAACGGCAAACCGAGAAGTCATGCGACGGGAAAGACGCACAGTGCGTGTGCTGCCTGTCGAGAGCGGGCGCGACGGCTCGTTTGCGACTGCGGTTGATGACGAAGAGGGCGAGGAAGGCGGCGGCCGCGGCGAGCGTCATGCCGATGCCCGTGGCCACGCGGCGCCAGGCCCGTCGCCGCGTCACCGTCGTCAGCAGCAGCGACGTGCAGTAGACGGGCTCCGGCTGCGGCCGAGTCGTCTTCGGCAGGCTCGGCAAGAAAGCGGCCAGCACGAGGCTCCACTGTAAGTGTCGCGTACAGGCAGCGCATGGCCTGTTGGTAGAGATTCGTGCGGCCTCTTGCGCGCACGGTTCTGAGTTGATTATTGATGGATCCACTCGATCGAGGACTTTCCATGGATTTTCTCGTGCTGTCACTGCCATAGGTTGCAGACGACGTTCTTCCGAATGTCTTTGGCTAATTATGGGGCTCTAGCCGGGAAGCCGTCATGGAGATAGGTACGCTATATGGACCATTGACGGCCTCCTAGCGTTGCCCCTAATGACGACAACGTCATTAGGGGGGCTGTGGCGTAGTCCGTAAGGCGTTGGACTCCTGACCGCGAGGTCGGGAGTTCGATTCCTTGCTGGGTGAAAACCACGGCAACCCCCTTGGGCAAGGGGTTTAAACCACTGCTCCGGTTTCTGGCTGTACAGTGGCTTCGGCCAAAAATCAGTGCCAGGTGGGGGCCAACCTTGCCTCGCGGCAGAACAACGCCCATTGTTATGTATACGGCGCCGCCCTGTGATCCTGGTGATTCAGTTAACGGCCGTTGTGCTGTGTCAGGTGGTTGTCGTCAAAAATAAAGCTTAAAAAGTTTAAAGTTTAAAAGAAACAACAACAACAACAACAACTTAGCCGCGTCATTCGTTTTTCACTGAGCCGATCTACGTAGGTATACGGACTTGCACGGCGACGAGCGTGAGGCCGATCCAAATCTTGGAGGAGCGCTCGTAGCGCGACGCTCTCCACGTCGCGATGCCGCGCTCGATGGCGATGGCGACGACCGCGGGAAGGGCGGCGACGATGGGCAGGCCGCGCAGCCACAGTCGCAGCGCGCAGGGCGCGTACGCGCGCGTCTCGGCTTCACCGAGCGACTGGTACAGCTGGTAGATGGAATCGAGTAGGAGGCTGTGGGACGCGGTCGCCAATTTTGGTGCCGTCAACAGGAACAAAGCGACTACGACGGCGTGAATTGCCGAATTCTGTTTTTTAGCAATTGTTGGCCCCCGCATCCGTGGCGCAGCAGAGGAGGTCGACGAGCGCGTTGTTGGCGAGCAGCAGTCGCGTATTCGAGTGACAGTAGGGAAACTTGAACGCTCTGCCGAACCTCGTCGACTTGCCGCCGATGACGACGACCGCGGCGACGCAGAGGACGACGCCGGCGGCGCACAGCAGCGCCTCCATCGCCTTCGTCGCCTGCAGAATGGGGCTGCGGAACAGCGGCTCCGATGTCGTGTTGCAAAGAATCCGCATCGTGGACGCAACGCAGGCTTCTAATGCGCAACAGAGCAGCCGGTCGGTAGCCTGAGAAGTGACTAGCGGGCAAGAGCCATGGCAACTGAGATTTTCCCCGTTTCCACCCGAGAAACCCGCCGTAACGCGCCGTGGCAATTAAAAGCGCGATTGACGAGCGAGAAATGAGACAGCTGCCATCCTCGTTCAGTCAAAGGCACAAGGGTCTCATTAGTAGTGCGTTTGTTTGGACCTTGGGCGACTTTCAGCGGGTTCCCAGACGTCCCAATCACGACGGCCGTCGTGATTGGCGGGATGTTCGGCGATTCGGTCAATACTCGGTACATCAATAACTTCAGCGCGAAAAACTAGTAAGCGGCAATGTCTTCCAATTTTGCAATCGCCAATGCATTTTAATGTGTTTTGTCGTGAGGGAAGCGGTGTGCTGAATACCGTCGGACGCAGACGGCACTTGCGAGTGCACTTCTTCCGTCCGAGTCGCTTCTAGAACGTTCCACCGACCGTGCGATTCTACTTTGACCCAGAAAGAGGTCTCGTCAAATGCCTGCATTCTAAAAAAATACAAAAACAAAAAACAAAAACGCAATGCAGTGGAGAAGCGGAAGCGCGAAAGGTGCGCCATAGAGCATTCGTACAGTGTTCTGTATTGACGCGAAATTGACAATCAATCTAAGTTCAATCATCAGACAAGACAGCTAAGATCTTGATTCACATGCGAGTTTCCGTGCCCTTTGCTGTTGCCGGCTTCATTCAGGTATCAGTCATTCTCTTGCTCGTTGGACGCTAGCTGATGGGCGGGCAGATCAGGTTTCTTTGGGAAGCGGCAGCGGCACGTGGGGAAAGCAGTTGTCGACAAGTTCGCGGATGGCGCTGCGCTCTTGGTCGAGAGAGAGGATGCGGTCGAAGCCGGGCATCGCGTAGCCGCCGTGGACAACGGAGCGTTGGTTGTGCTCGAGGATGTCCTTGCGCGTCAGCGTCCGCCTGTTGCCGCACCACTCGCTCTTGCACTGATAGACGAATTTCGTCAGGTGACGGCTGGCGCAGTGCTGGTTGGCGTAGTAGCGCGTCCGTTTCGCGCCACCCTTGGGGAAGAGCATCAGCTGAACGACGGGCACGCGTCGGCGGCGCTGCGCAGAGAGTGCGACGGCGCTTCACCGACCCACTGACTGCACTGCTTGCACTGGTAGTAGCCGCTGCGCGGCCACTCGAGTCTCGCGGCCGCGAACACGTCGCTCGCCACGGCGCGGTCCGCTTCCTCCTGCTTGTCCACAGCGTCTGCCATTCGCACTCCGTCCACTTCCACTAGCAGCGCTATCTACACTTTACAACAAGTTAATATGCATTAATCGCTACTATACATGTGACTATACTATACACATCTGTATCACTTAAAGCAACAACTGCGTGATGTTCGAAATTATTGGCGGCTCCCAGTAACATTCCAGAGAGCTCAAAAGCTGCAGACATTTCGTTATAGATTCTTTCTGATGCACGTTGATCGTCACGACACGTCACGACACGTGCATGATGTTATGAACTTGCGACATGGAGCGTACCCCTCGACACACAATGAAGCGATGTGATGTTTGAATACGGTAGTCTATTGTTGTTTACTTACAAAAAATGCAAAAGAATGAAAGTTTTTACTAGTGTATACTAATAATAAATGTAATAAGTGTATACTATCATACGATACCGCCCAATTCAAGCTCGACACAAAACCGCGTATTGGCGCGGCCGGTTTTCAAAATCAATAAGCGGATAGAGGCACCGCGCCGAGTACTTTTCCTGAGGCGGCCGCGCGTGTTCGATTCCGCGTCCGCTTGTTGGGGGACGGCATGACGGCCGCCGGTTGCGGGCGGCCGTTGTCGTCGTTGGGAGGCGTCGGCAGCGGCGGCTCCCCCGACACTCCCAAGCCGAAAACCGACGGCTCCCATGGCGGCGTCGAGCAGAAGCTGCCACAGGAGGCCAAGTCGACGCCAGTAGTACCGGGTGGGGTGAGTTGAGCCGATTGCTCTTTCCGCGCCGCCAGTCGGTGGCTCGGCCGTAGGCGAAAAAAAGACGCGAGCGAGCAGCGCTGGACTAGCCGCTGCCGCGCCCATTGTCGCGCGTCGGGTCGCCAAGTCGAAGAAGAGGCACCACCGACCCGTCTGCGCGATGCGGCAGCGCAAGGCGCCCATCTGGCGCGTCGTCAAGAGCTGTCTCCGACAGGCGGACAGCTACGCCGACATCTCGGCCAGATACGTGGCCGCCTCCTCCGTCGGCGCCACTAGCACCACTGCCAGCTGCTCGTCGGACGCGTACGACTCGCCGCGTGGCGCCGCGCTTCCAGTGACTCTGTGTCGACCACCGCGCTTGCCTGCAGGACGACGTCACGAAATGTCTACGTGCCCAATCCTCTGCGCGTCCCCGGTCAGCGGCCAGACGCCGACGACGGCACTTCGGAGCGCCGGCGCCGTTTGCCGTTCTTCCGTCCGAGTCGCTTCTCGAACGTTCCACCGACCGTTCGATTCTACTTGCCTGGACAAAGAGGTCTCGTCGTCAAATGCTGATATTCTGAAATAAAAAACGCGCAATGCAGTGGAGAAGCCGAGGCGTCGGTACCGCGCCATGCTCAAGTGGTCGTACAACAGTCTCCTGCCGCGCGTGGTGCGCAAGACGCTGCTGACGAGCCACTTCGACATCGTCGACGGTCCGTTCGGGTTGACGGGTTGACGACAGGGCAGACTATTTTAGTCGTCGATTTTTTTAGAGAAAGCCAAGTGGATCGGCTACTGGGGCCGACACCTGCGGACGGGCGCGTTTAGGGGCGTTCTGCCTTATCAGAAGGTACTGTTGACTGCGTCTGACGCCCGCACAAGATTCTGTCACACTTCCTCACTTCAGGTGAACCATTTCCCGGGCGCGTACCACATGGGTCGCAAGGACAAGCTCTGGACGAACATCAGTAGGATGGCGAGGAAGTCGTCGTCTGACTCGGACGAGTTCGACATCATGCCCATGACCTACCTGCTGCCCGCGGACGCGCCCACGCTCAAGGCGGCGCTGACGGCGGCGGACGGGGCCGCGCCGCCACAAGTCATCCTCAAGCCGGTGCGTCGCGTCGGACTGGACGACGTCGATGACGCGACGCCGACGTTGTTGCAGCCGGCGTCGGCCCGGGGCAGCGGCGTGCGCGTCGTCCACGCCTGGCGTCAGGTGCCCGAGGCACAGAAACTCGTCGCCCAGACGTCAGTCCCCCCCCCCCTCTCAGCGGATGATTTCATCGAAACCCCCCGCTTCTCCAATTCCAGTTACGTGGACCGGCCGATGTTGATTCACGACAGCAAGGTGGATCTACGCCTCTACGTCTACATCTCCAGTTGGAATCCCCTGCGCATCTACTTGTACGAGGACGGCCTCGTGAGATTCGCCAGCGAACGGTACGTACTGGCGTTCTGTGGTCCCTCGCCCAATTTTCTCTATTTTTTCTAGTGGTTTCAGCTACTCGAACGCGGTGGCGTCGCTGAGCAATCGGTTCATGCACCTCACCAACCACAGTATCAACAAGCACTTCGGGGGCCGCAAGCAGTCGTGCGGCGCCGACGCGGGCGAGGCTCTGGGCAAATGGTCGCTGCGTCGCCTCTGGCGGTTCCTAGTCGAGGCGCAGCAAGACGTCCGCGCGATCATGGCCAAAGTCGTCGATGTCGTCATCAAGGCCGTCATCAGGTCGCACTCTCACATCCGGTCAAAACCGGTTCCCACTCACCAAAGGTCGCGTCGTGCAGCTGCGAGAAGGCGGTACTGTCGACGCTGCAGCAGAACATCAACTACGCGTTCGTCTGCCACGAGCTGTTCGGCTTCGACGTGCTCTTGGACGAGCAGCTCAAGCCCTGGCTGCTCGAGTGTAACATTTCTCCGAGGTGTGCGCGCGTCGTCAGGCGCGACGCCGCGTCATTTGTGCCGACGTCATCGGCTCGCGCTGCAGTCTGCAGAGCGGCACGGAGCTCGACATCGCCGTCAAGGCGCCCCTCGCGAGAGACGTGCTCAATCTGGCGGGCGTGCAGCTGCCCGAGCGCCAACAACTCGACACCGTCTCGCCCAGACTCTCGCCCAGGTCTGGTCGGTTGGGTTTTTTCTCGAATCAATGCGCAAATCATGCACTTGGCGAGCCTGCCTTCGGTAGGAGACGACTAGGTACTGTCTGATTCTCGTGCCGCCCTGTAGCTAGACGCAGAGAAGTGCAGAGAGAGAGGCGTTTCAGTTTGGAGTCGGCGCCGGAAGACGTGAACTGCCTCGACTACCGTGTCAAGAACGTCGACTTGTTCGTGTCGGCCGAGGAGGCGGCGAAACAGCGAGAATTCGAGAGGCGCTTTCGACGCGAGAAGGTCGGCGCTGGATGCGTTCCGTTCGTTCCCAGAGCCGTCTTCCTTCTCTCTCTCTCAGACGGTGGACGCGTCGATTTTGGACGCGCTGACGCCCGCCGACGTGCGCGTGCTCGTCGAAACGGAAGACGAGCTGGACCGGCGCGGCAACTTCACGCGCATCTTCCCCTCGCCCTTCGCCGGCGACTACCTCAGGTTCTGCAGAGAGCCGCGCTACTACAATCTCCTACTGGCTGCCTGGACCGACGCGTACGCGCACGACCGCAACGCAGGCGAGTGCCCACCGTCATGCTCTTCACCCATTGCGCCCAACTGTCGAAATTCGCATACCGTACTCGCAGGTTGCGCACTACTAGAGCGCTTCTGTCGCCAGGGAACGCACGTGGGCAAGTGCAATGTCGAGCTGCACGCCTCGGCCATGGCACGGAAGTCGCACTCCGAGAAGGCCAACTTTTCCGGTGCTCCTGTCTTCTGACGGATCCAGTGATAAACCGCCCTTTGGACGCTGTGGTAGTTCGCGCGCCCGAGAGGTCGCTAGTGTTGGTTGACTACGGCGAACGAGCAACGCACGTGGACGTCTGACCAAACGAACAGGGATGTCAAGATCACTGGCAGGCTTGAATGAAGAACGGAATGGCGAGTGGACGGACAGAGAGAGAGAGAGAGCGCGGTACAGGCACGCGGTTCGGTTGCGAGCGCTTCGCACAGCGACAGTGTCACGGGACCGGCTGCAGGATTCGGGGAGTAAAGCTGGCACGCGACGCGCGTCTCTACTTGGGTTGGGCGGCGCCGCTGGAGGAGCTGCCGATCGGCTTGGGAGATATGCGCTTGGTGGGCGAGTCGAGTCGACGCTGACGAGGCTTGCGGCCGATGAGTTGGCCCAGCGAGAGGGAGCCGCTGGCGGCGCTGCTGCGTCGTCGACTGGGCGCCAGCTCGCCCGAGCCCTGCCGACTCTGGCGGCGCGACGGCGACGCTGCAAGCCACAACGCTCCTCTCGTCCACTGCGGAATCCGACGACGAGCGAGGCGCACAGGTGTCGTGTCGGAAGGGTCCCAAAAGCGCCTCGACCGCGGACGACTCCTCGTGGAAGTCGACGCTCGTCGGCCGCAGTATCACGTTGGCGGCGTCTTCAAAGGAGTCATTCTCATTTGCCGACTCGACGACGGCGCCGGCCTCGAAGGAGACGCCCGGCGTCGCGAGTCGGCGCGAGATCGAGCGGTGGAAGCGCTCCATTTTGTGCTCGAGCTCGGCCAACTTCGTCACGTACTCGGCGCGGTCGCCCTGCAATTGGGTTTGATTAATTAATTGGGTGAACAGACGACGCCAAAAGCAAGAAGAGCTTTCTTGCCGTGGGGTTGGCTTTCATCGCAGCCATCTCCATCTGGACCGTCGCCAGGAGGGTCTCGAGCTCCTCGAGCGACGCCCCCTCGCTGTCGACGCACTCGTCCTCATCCGGGAACAAGTCGTGACATCGATGATCGAAAAAAAACATCTCGACGACCTACCACTTCGTCAATCGCAGAGGCAGTTGTCGCCATGAGAGAGGCGTCGGCGCCCGGTTCCTGCTCCACAGAGACGGCGCTCGATCGGGGCGACGCGCCGCGCTGTCGAGTCGACGCCGACTGGGCAGCGTCAACAGGTGTCGGCACGACTGCCGGCGGAGGCGGCGGTGGCGGCAGGAAGGTCGCTTGACTCAGCGTCAGAAGACGGATCGAGAGCTGCGACAGCAACGCCTGTATGTCCGCCTGTAAAGGGACAGCCTCTATTTCGCTGCGTGCGAAGCACCCTACGCACGCACGCAAGCACGCACCTGCAGGAACATGAGTAGCTGGTCGGCGTCGGGGAAGACGTCGGTGTCGACGCTGACGGAGGCGACCGTTTCCACGCCGCACTGGACGAACGTGAACGCGGCCGAGACGTGCTGTGGCACGGGCCCGTAGGAGAGCATGGAGTGGAGTCGCTTGCCGTCGAGATCGACACTGCCTGCCGCCCGGAGCACGCTGACCAGACACCCGCTGTGTCGGTGCGTGACGGAGAGGGCGCGTCGGCACAGGTCGCCCGGCAGTAGAACGTCGCCAAAGAATCGGGCGAGCCGCGTGGCGGACATGAAGGCGCCGTCGAAGGCGTCGATCAGGGACCGCTGCACCTCCCAGATGCGGGGAATCGCCCCCTCGACGCCGGTGGGAATCTCCACGGGCAGCAGACAGAAGTCGCAGCACTTGACGCTGCAGACGGGCAGGAACTCGCGGTTCGACACCGGCAGGGAAGCCTGCACGTTGGGCGGGTGTCGCAGGCCCTGCAAACGCTCGTCGCAAGCGTCAACAAAAAAAAATCGAAACAGAAATTTCCGTCCACCTGACTCCGAAAGTGTCTCCTCAGCGCGCCGGCGACGAACGCCAGGTACAGTTCGACGGTGGCGACCCTGAGAATGCGCTCGGCCCTGATGAGCTGGTCGATGTTGGGTATGCGGCACCAGGTGATGCGCCGATTGCCCTGCGGCAACTGCGAAAAGCTGGTGAACTTTCGGGGCTGCGGCGCCTCCCGACTGCCCGTCATGAAAGGCGCCGGTTGCGGGGGACCCGTGATGCTGGGCGCAGTCGTCAGCAGAAGACTGTTGCGAGCGGTGCTGCACGCAGTTGTCGACATCTCAAGAACGCAAAACGCGTTCTAGCTAGTCGTCGACAAGCCTGTGTCGACGACGCACGCACGTGTCTACGGTGGACGACGTTGCCGAGCGAGGCGCGCTGATGCTGCAGCGGCGGCACCGGGCCGACGAGCGACTGCCGACTGCACAGGGAGGAGGGCCGACGGTCGATGGACATGCTCAGACTGATGGAGGACTTGTCGATCGGCCTGAAAGCGAGACTAGACACTTCTCAGACATGGGCCCAAGTCGGCAGGGAGGTGCGTGCACCTCGACTTGGGCGGAGGCGCGCTGGCGGCCTGCTTCTCTTTGCGTCGGCAGTCGGTCCAGACGCGCGAGCGGGCGCCGGCGGCGCAGCGCAGCAGCGTGAGCGGTCCGGCGGTGACGAGCTGGCAGGCGGTCCAGATGCTGTAGGAGAGCGTGAGGAAGACGCTGTAGGGCGGCAGGATGGCCATGGAGGAGGAGGGCCGGCGCAGCTTCGGCTCGGTGTCGAACAGCAGCTTGTTGTCGGTCCAGGCGCAGAGCAGGCGGGGCACGCACAGCTCGTTGTGCAGACGCGAGTCGATGTGGAAGATCAGCAGCGAGCAGGCCGTGCCCTCCTCAAGCGGAAGCACCACCGGTCGACGAACACTCCGACCGGGTACCCACCTCGGCATCCCCGAAGGAGGGCACAAAGTCGACTCGCCAAGGCGAGTGGGACGAGCTGAGGCGCTCGAGCGGCGAGTTCAAGTAGAGTTCCAGATCCTTCAGCGTGAGCAACGAGTCGCTACTGAAAAGCAAGCAGAGTCGACTCCGGAATAGACCGGCGTCGGCGACGAACTCTAGCGTGTGAAAGTGAAAGCGGAGATCAAAGTTGGGTAGAGGCGTGGACCAGGCGGTCGCGGCGCAGCCGCTCGACCGCTCTCCGGACCGGCGGAGTCGGCCGTCGGCGTGACGCCGTAGGGCGGCCGCGTCGGCGCTGTCGGCGCAACAGCAGCAGACGGCGCAGTAGCCGCCGCCGCCGCAGCCGCTGGGTCGACAGCAGCAGGCCTGTCTGGGAGTCCGACTGTAGTGTAGGAGCTGGCGGTGGACGCTCGACGAGGCGCTGTCGGTGAACTTGGGCCAGAGCGTCTTCAGCGCCTCGTCCAGGTCGAATTCGTGCTGCAGGGTGAGCAGGCAGTGCGAAGTGCCTGCCAAGACGCGCGCCGTCAGCCGGCGCTCTGTCGACCGCGGTCTCCGCAGCGCTCGCACCTCTGTCGGCATAGCCAAAAGGCCAGGTCCAATCGCAGTGACTCGTCCGTATGCGCAGCGGCTCGTGGCGTCTGAAGACCGCGGTCCGTAGACAGGGAATGTGACTGAGGAGGCAGAGGAGCCAGCGAATGGGCAGCACGACCAGCGTCAGACAGCAGAGGACCAAGAGCAGAGGCACGGACAGCAGGAAGCCGACCAGGTGGAAGGCGCACGCCTTGCCGAAGGCGCTGAAGACGTTCTGCTCCAGGGGGTGCACCAGCTTCATGGGCACCAAGTAGTCGGGGTGCTGAAAGCAGCGAGCAGCTCAGCTCACGACTACGTCAGCTACGCTAGCTAGGAGCGCAACACACCAGCGGCACTTCCTCGGACCAGCTCCTGCGGCCGGCGCTCCTGTAGTCGGCGGCCGGCTGCGCGCCCGCGGAGCTGCCGTTCGGCACGGAGTCGGTGCCGCTGCGGTCGTCCCTGACGGAGCTGCTGCCGGCGACACCGAACCCGTCCACGTCGACCCCCACCGCGACGTTGCTACCGGAGGCGCTGCGCGGGTCCTGCTGCGCGGGCAGGGACGTGCTCGACTTCGACATCGTCGTCGTCGTCGCCTGCTCCGCCGCCGCCGCTGTCGACGTCGACTCCGAGAGTCGGGTGGGGAATTCGGGCCCGCTGCGGATCATCGCCATCGCGTGTCCCCAACCAAAGACAGGAGCCGGCGGCGTTAACGCGTCCGACTCAGAGAGCGTCGGCCAGCAGGCACTTGTCGCTCGGGGCGAGATTTCTGGGCTGACGACGACGACGACGCTGGTCGGCGGCCGTCACTCGAGGAGACGCCGAAATGCCGGCTCTCAGCAGCGGACGACCCAGTGACGTCGGCAGCGACCGCCACAGGCTGCTGCTGCTTGTCGCCGCAGCGCAGCCGTCCGCCTCCATTCGGCAGAGCTGCTGGAAGAAGGCCCGCCCGTCCTAGTCGGCGGCGGCGACGGCGGCGGGGCTAGCGAGCGCCGTTTGTCTTCCGTTCTTCCCTAAACTAGGCGCCGGCTCGGAGGCGGGCGCGGCATCGTGCGCGGTTCGCGATGCGTGGATCGATGCCGGCGCCGACGGCCGAGCGGCAGCGTGTTCCCTCCCAAAGCGCCCAACCGACCAAGCCGGGCGCCGCGCGGTGGAATTGATACAAAGGCACAAGCTGTGAGGGGGCGGCGGCGCGCCGAGCGACGCTAGCCGCCATAATTCAGGAGAAGCACACGCAAACCTTCATTTACGGCAACCTCCGAAAGCAGCAGACTCGACTCGAGTGAGACGATATACGCGCACATTCAAAGAGAAAGAACCGAACAAGCGGTCCAACCGATTGTCTGTAACCGGATTAGCATACGACGCAGTAATAGTCTAAAGCAAATTACTTTGCCCGAAGCCGCCGTCTGCGCGACGGTTGCTGGCAGTGGCAGGCTGCATTTTTTTCAGAGGAATCTAGCGGCTGAGGGAGCGAGCAAGCGGCGGGAGTCGAGAGCGGGTGCCGTGTGCCGACTGCCGTCATAGACGGAATGTCGGCCGACAACGCGACGACGACTCAACAAGCGCCGCCAAGCGGTGTCGGCAGCGGCCGGCGGAGGGCGGTGCGGCGCGGCGCGCGAGGAGCGCGCCAGGGCCGCCAGAGATTGAAAAGGCTCGTCGGCGGCGTCCGAGCCGTGGCTGCGTCGGACGGAGCCGCTAACTAACAAGAGCGCCAAGGCTTGGAAGAGTAAAAATCGTTAGAAGACGAAGTGTATGTGAGGAGACGCGCCGTTTCGTCGCTCGAGCGCCGGCACACAGCTCGCTTGATGTAGAAGAAGCAGGGGGCGCCAGCCGACAGCTGCAGCAGAAGCATGCTTTTCCACTTCATTTATCAGTCGCTTTTCCTTATTATTTTCTGCTGCGATAATTCAACTAGTTTGCGCACTACAGAAGCAGCATTTCACGGACAGTAACGCCAATTTCGATTTGACGTTGGAAAATTTGATTGCGTAGCTTCAAGTTTGTCCATTGAGCTTTCGTGCATTCGCCGCCCGTGTGGCGCTCAGCGCGCCGACTGCAACATTCTTTGACGGAATATGAACACTATGCAACGCAACGCCACGTTCGCGAAACGCAAGGCGAACGCAGTTCAAGTCAAGAAGCACTTTTCGTATCAGCTACACACACACGTGAAGCACGCTCGAAACGTGAACCCTCTCGTCGTCGTATGTCATACTCTCGCTCGCCTTCCACAATCTGTCGTTCTACCGCCGCCTTTCTTCTTCCAGCCCAAGACATCTTGAATAGGTTTTACTGCAGTGCGTCTGTACTACTACTGTACACCACTGCTTCTCTGTGGATAAAATGAATCTGATCCTTGCGGCCGTTGTGGTAGCCGTCGGCAACGGTCACACAGTGGAGCAACTGAAGCTGAGCGTCACAGTCGAAGGTGATGCGCTCGCACAGCTGACTGGACTAGTCCGTCTCGTGCACGAGGCAGCGAATGGTGCACTGGAGGTACAAACAGCCCTCACGAATGTTTATGGATTTCGTTCGTACAAATTCATCGTTTCAGTCGGTCACGCTGGACGCGCAGAAAAACGGATTTCACAAGTATCAAGAAGAGCGCATGCCGGACGGCCGGAGCGTTCGAGTCAACCAGAAATACGGCAAAGTAAGAAAATGTTCAAACATGCATGTACGTACATACCGTAGGTAGGTCTATTCTCCGTGTTGCAGTTCAAAGTGTTCGGCTACACCGTGGCCGTGTTCGAGGCGCACAACGGAGTGACTTCCTACGACGGAATCTATGCCCGAGGGTTGGAAGGAGTCGCTCTCGTGAGCCTTCGACCACCTGTGCTCTGCTTACAGGGACGACTCGGTTTAGGCAGGGGACTACGAAGCGATGACGACGTCCCAGGCGAGCGTGCTCGCCAGCTTGAAAGCCGTGGTTCCGGGAACTCCGACCTACGACCACGACATCGGTCTGGAAGATTCCATCGAGCCCGTCGTCTTCGTCAACGAGCAGGGCACGCTCGCGCAGAAGGCCTACCTCGCCCGCTTCGTCGACGTCACCAACAAAGAGCCCAACTACAAGAACGTGATCGTCGACACGAACGGTCGACGGGTTCAGCTGGGTGAAAGCCTGCCAAACGCGGATTGCGTTGCGTTCAGGAGAAGTGGTGCACCGCTGGGAGGCGCTGCCGAGCGCCAGCGTGCTCGGCCGGCCGGTGCTGGCCTCTGGGCCAGGAGGGAACGTGAAGGTCGGCAAGAAGTACTACTCGGAACAGCTGCACGCGACCGAGCTCGGCCGGGGCGTGTGCCAGCTCCAGTCCGCAATTGTTTGCACAGTGGACGCTGGCAACGTGAGGAGCACGCGCAAGTCCACTCCGCACCGCTTCAAATGCTACGAGCAAACGAATCGAATCGTACGTGTCAAGCCGTTATACGTACGCAGTAGTGCACGCGTAGCCAATTTTCTTTTGTTTTTTCCAGGTGAACGGAGGTTTCGCGCCCATGAACGACGGCCACCACTACGCGACCGTCGTCTACAACGGCTACGTGGGACGCTACGGTCGAGCGCCGCTGCGCGACCTGCCCATGAAGTTGTGGGTGCACTACGGCAAGGAAGTCGACAACGCCTACTGGAACGGCAAAGGGGTGCTGTTCGGCGACGGCTACCGTCGTTTCTATCCCCACGTCGCTCTCGACGTCGTCGGTCACGAGGTAAACGTTCGTCTGGCACCACGACGCAAATTGCCCGTGCGCGTGGGAGGCATGGCGCTTCTGCAGATTAGCCATGGCGTCACGGAGCAGTCTTCCAATCTGCAGTACTATGGCCAGTCGGGTGGACTGAGTGAGTCATTCTCCGACATGGCAGGTGAGACACAAAGGATAAGCCCTAACCCTAATCCTAAGCCACCAGTTCATTTTGCTTTTCCCTGTCTTTGCAGGCAAGACAATCGACATCGCGGTCAACCCCAACAATTTCGACTGGAACCTTAGCTCCGCAATCACGAAAGGCAAGAAGCCCTTGCGCTGCATGGACAAGCCGCATTGCGACCGCGTCTCCATCGACGACGTCCGCGAGTACCGCGGCCAGAACGTTCACTACACCAGCGGCATCTTCAACAAGGTGCGCGTGCTACTCAACGAACGCCATTTGAATGTGTTCGTCCAATGCCCCATTGCAGGTGTTTTACCTGATGAGCACCCAGTCGAAGAAGGGCTACGTGGACGCGTTCGACATCTTCTACCAGGCCAACACCAAGTACTGGGGCATGCTCACAACCTTTCGACAGGCGGCCGAGCTGGCGCTCAAGGCGGCAGAGCACCTCCGCCGCGGCACGCACATGCCCGAAGTTGACCACAAGCACCTCGACATCCAGCAGCTCGTCGGCATCTTCAAGCAGGTCGGCCTCAACTGCCAGGGCTCCGGAGACAAGTACAGCTGCGAGAACCTGCCTTGATTCGACGCTGCTCCACACCTACGTAGTTCTTCGCAATCAAAAAGTCAAATTGCAGCACATCTTAAGCTACACACGTATATGTATGTTGTGAAGCTCCATGCGATGCGAAGTGCCGCCCTTACCTGCCGACCAAATTTTACACCTCAACCTCACCGTTTGATTTCCAACCGGCGCTTGTTTCTTGATGCTCATCGCAGTTTCGTGCTTCGAGAACACAAGTACAGTACCTGCAACTGCGAGTGGAAGCTGGCTCACTTGACGGGCGCCTGACCCTCAGGCGGGGAGAGTCGAGTGGAGCGACGCGGGTGATCACTGATCACTCGGGCCAATTGCTCACCTCTGCGCGCCAAGGATCCACCATTGGCGTTGAAGGGATAACGGTTGTTCATGTTGAGTGTTGCTCATTCTAAGCCGAAGTACGTAACGTATGCAAATAAATGGGCTTACATAACTTCAACGGGATACGATAATAATAAAGAAAAGTAGTCGCCATACGGTATGTAAATAAGTGTGCTTATAAACAGATTTCGTAGTTTTTTCCCATTTGTGGTGCGAGCGAAGTTGTTGTGTTGTTTTAGACGTTGGTGCCCTAATTGTTTTTTTTTTTGTTGTTTCTTTGCGTAAAGTGAATTGAGGTTCGTTGTTTGTTTTCTCGTGCTTGTGTCGGTGTAAATATTTGAAATGTTGTTCCGCTAGGTGTCGATGAAGACGGCGGCGGCTCGAGGGGGCAGTGGGCGCGGCGGCAGCAGTGCGAGCTCGAGCAGCAAGAAGAAGGGTGAGGAGGCGGACGGGCGGGAGAGTCGAGGATCGTGGCGCATGCGTACGCGCCGTCGTCGTTCGGTGCAGAGGAGCTGCTCAGCATGGTGTTGCCGGCGCAGCGCACCCGTCCCAAGCACGTCGAGAGCAAGTGCGGCAGCAGCGGCCAGCGCTTCGCCTGCCTGACCAACTACATCGCGGTGGACACGACGCCCGACTGGACCATCCACCAGTACCACGTCAGCTTCTCGCCGCCGCTCGACTCCAAGACGGCTCGCGACGCGGCCATGCGCTCGGACGAGGTGCGCGCCGTCATCGGGCCCATGAGCGACGTCGTCTTCGACGGCATGATTCTTTACCTGCCGGCCGACACGCTCGCCCACGACGCGCCCACGACCGTCATCGACAGTACGCGCCGACGCCGACGCCGACGCCGCCCTCGCCGACGTCCCACTCGCTCTGTTCTCTTGCAGCGTTCGAGCCGCGCTCCGGGGAGAAGCTCACGGTGACGGTGAAGCGGACGAGCAGACTCGAGCCCGGCGACCCCCAGTGCATCACCGTCTTCAATCTGATCGTTCGCAAGTGAGCGGCGCCGTGTCGTTCCGTTGCGTTCCGCTCGAGCCCGTGCCGTGGTGACTCGTCGTGTCCTTGGAGGTGCTTCTCGCTGTTGGGCTTCTCGCAGGAGGGCCGCCACTACTACGACCCGCAGCGGACGCACGTCATCGGTGCCGAAGTGAAGTACAAGTGCGTCCGGCCGGTGGCGCGGCGGCGACGGCGCCTGCGTGCGCCGTTTGGGCGGGCAGACAGACATTTGGCACGTTTGGCGCTGCAGGATCGAGATCTGGCCGGGCGTGATCTCGGCGATTCGCAGCCACGAGAGCCAGCTGCTCATGTGCAGCGAGGCGGCGCACAAGATCCTCCGTCGCGACTCCGTGCTCGACTACCTCAGGCAGCTCTTCCGCGCGCAGCCCACGCGCTACAAGGAGGCCGCCGTCCAGGAGCTCGTCGGCTCCAGCGTCCTCACGAGGTGCGCCGCGTCTGCCTCTGCCTGCCGCTCGCGCTCCCTAGCGCCTCCGCTCGCCTTCAGGTACAACAACCGCACGTACAAGGTGGACGACCTGATGTGGCAGCACCGGCCCACGGACAAGTTCAAGAAGACGGACGGCTCGAGCTCGACCTTCGTCGACTACTACAAGGACCAGTACGGACGCGCCATCACCGACCTCGACCAGCCGCTGATCGTGCGTTGTCCGCAGTGCCGACCGCCGACGCGGCAGCCACGCGCTCTGCGCCCCCGTTTGCAGTACAGCCGAGCGAAGCGGCGCGGCCCTGGCGAGGACTCGTCGCGCGACGTGCTCATAGTGCCCGAGCTGGCGGCCATGACGGGCCTGACGGACGAGATGCGCGCCGACCGGCGTGTCATGCAGGCGCTCGCCCAGTTCACGCGCATGCCGCCCTCCGTGCGCGTCGAGCGCGTCCGCGAGCTCGCCGCCAAGCTACACGAGTCCGTCCGGCCGTGCCGTGCCGTGCTTGCGCCTCTACTGCAGTGTCCACCGACAGCGTTTTAGGAAGGCGGAGATCGGGGCGCTGTTGCAGCGCTGGGGCCTGCGTCTGGGCGAGGGCGCGGCCCGCATCGAGGCGCGCCAGCTGCCGGCCGAGCAGCTCTTCAGCGGCGGCGACGACGACGTCGGCTGGAAGGCGTCGGCGACGTGCGAGTGGGCGCGCGAGGTGAACCGCCGCCGGCTGCTGCAGCCCGTCGATCTCGTCAACTGGCTCTTCGCCTTCCCCGCCAAGCACGCGGACGCCGCGCAGTCCCTCTACGAGGCCTGCGCCAACGTCGCCCGCAAGGTCGGCGTCCGCATCGCCATGCCCGACTGGTACGCGGCTGCTCTGCGCCCTCCGCCGTCTGCGCCGCCGGCCCGTACATACGGCGCGCCGTGTAGCGTTCGCTTGGCCGACGACATGACGGACACGTACTTGAAGAAGGTGCGCGAGCGCGTCGAGGCCATGCGCGCCGAGAAGGGCGTTCGACCGGCCATGGTTCTGGTGCTCGTACCCAACGACAACAAGACCCGCTATGACGCCATCAAGAAGCTGCTCTGTCACGACATGCCCAGTGAGTGGCCGCTTTCTCTTGGTGGCGTTTTTGGATCTGGAAGAAGAAGAAGAACGGTCTCGCCCGTTGCAGTTCCCAGCCAGGTGGTGCGCGCGCAGACGCTGCAGCTGCAGAAGGCGCTCGTGTCGGTGGCGGCCAAGATCCTCCTGCAGATGAACTGCAAGATGGGCGGCGCCCTCTGGCGACTCCAGATCCCCGTAAGTAAGCGTGCCGTGGACGGGCTGGGCTGTGGTTTTGACGTAGACGTCGGCCGATGATGTTGCTTGCAGATGAAGACGGCCATGGTGATCGGCTACGACGTGTACCAGGACTCGTCGAACCGCGGCAAGCAGGTGGGCGCGGCCGTCTTCAGCACGGACGTCGACTTCACGCATTGGTTCTCGGTCTGCGCGCTGCACGCGGGCGCCGACGAGCAGATCAACAACCTCGTCGACTTCTGCCGCAGTCAGTCCGCTGCTGCGCTGCTCCCTTTCTCCCTCTCTCCCTCCCTCCCTACCTCCCTCCCTCCCTACCTACCTCGCTCCCTCCCACTCTCCGCGGTCGTCGTCTTGCAGAGGGCCTGCGCAAGTACCACGAGCTCCGCCAGCAGCTGCCCGATCGCATCTTCCTGTACCGCGACGGCTGCGGCGACGGCCAGATCCCCGTCGTCTACGCCAAGGAGCTGCCCAAGGTCCGTGACCTGCGCTGCGCTGCGCTGCGCTCCGCCGCGGCAGGGCGCGACGCCGACTGCCGACCGCGGTGGTGGGCTGCGTTGCTGCAGGTGCAGGAGGCGCTCGCCGAGGCGGGACGGCTGGTGGGCCGGGAGAACTACGCGCCGCGACTGGCGTTCACGATCGTGACGAAGCGCTGCAACTCGCGCTTCTTCCGCCTCTCCGCCGACGGTCGCCAAGTCTCCAACCCGCCTCCCGGCACCGTCGTTGACGACGTCATCACCAGGCCCGAGAGGTTGCTTGGCTGGCCCTTTGCCCGTCATCGCTGCTCGCCTGCCTGACAAAAGTCTTGCTGTCCGTCCGCAGGTTCGACTACCTGATGGTGCCGCAGTCGGTGGGGCAGGGCTCGGTGGCGCCCGTCAACTACAACGTCATCTTCGACAGCAGCGGTCTCAAGCCCGACCAGCTGCAGAGGCTCACCTTCAAGCTGTGCCACCTCTACGTCAACTGGCAGGGCACCGTCCGCGTGCCCGCCCCCTGCCAGTACGCGCACAAGCTCGCACAGCTCGTCGCCCAGTCCCTACACCGCGGCGCCGACGAGCGCCAGCTCGCTCACCGACTCTACTACCTCTAGGCGTCTCTCCTCTCTCCCTCTCCCCCTCCTCCTTCTCCCTCCTTTCTGCGCCCTACCTCTCCACGCGTCTTAGTTTTTGGTTTTTGTTGTCCGTCTTGTTCTTCTCGTCGGCCTAGCCGTTCGTTGTTTATTGCTGCCCGCGAATATGACGTCGTCGTGGGCGAAGAACGCAGGAGTTTTGTTTAACGACGACTACAACCCACATGGCATCGTTCCCGTTATGCCGACGACTACGCCTGCCTGCGGGCGGAGGGAGCTGTAGCAGATGTCCATCTTCCCCGCATACAACTCTCTCTTGCCTTGGACATTGGTTTGGGTTGGTGTTGCAAAATAGTGGAGGTAAACTACCCCCAACCTCTCCCCTTCCGGTGGCTCTAATGAAAAACCCCCCCCCCCAACCCCCCCCCCCCCCCCCCCCCCCCCCCTGGCGGCCGGGCGGCGTCTCTTCACTTTCTCAGAAAGGAAATCGGAAGAACCTCTACTCCCAAGATGAAGGTTCTCATTGTCGTGGCCGCGGCCCTGTGCCTGGCTTTCGCCCACGAAGTGGAGCACATCCAGCTGAGCGAGACCGTCGAGGGAGAGGACCAGGCCGCCACTCTCTCCGGCCCCCTCGGACTCGTCCACCAGGCGACCCGTCGCGGAGCGGTCCGTCCCCCTCTCCGCCCCCCCCCCTTGCTTGCGGAGGTGCTAACCACTGCCCTGCTTTTTTCAGCTGCCCGCCGTCGACGCCCAGGGCAACGGCTACTCCATCTACGCCGAGGAGGACATGCACGACGGCCGCAGCGTCCGCGTCACGCAGAAGTACCGCGACGTATGTTAGCGACCAAAAATTCCATCTACCCCGCGGCCCACTCGAACGCGCTCTTGGAAAATTCCAGTTCGAAGTGTGGGGCTACACCGTCTCGGTCTTCGAGGCCAACAACGGCTACCATTCGTACGACGGCATCTACGCCCAGGGCATTGACGGCGTTGCCGAGGTACAGACGGACAGTGCGTCGTCAGCGTTCCCCTGCTTCGCTAAGCGCAATGACCCGCGTAGGTCGGCGACTACGCTGCCATGGACGCGCGCAAGGAGGAGGTGATGGAGACGGTGAAGGCGACCTACATGAACGCCGACGCCCCAGTGTTCGACCTGGGTCTGGAGCTGGAGGAGTCGATCGAGCCCATCATCTTCGTCAACGACGAGGGCACGCACGCGCAGAAGGCCTACTTCGTGCGCTTCATCGACGTGACCAAGGACCAGCCCAGCTACCCCAACTTCATCGTCGACGAGAACGGTGCGTCACGTCACCGATACTCTGCGGATGGAACTGACGAAGGGGACGGGGGCTTCAGGCGAGATCGTCGACCAGTGGGAGGCTCTGCAGACGCACCAGGCGAAGGCGGCGGCGGCCTCTGGACCCGGCGGCAACAGGAAGATCGGCAAGACCAACTACCAGAAGCAGCTGCAAGTCACCGAGCTCAACAACAACAAGTGCAAGCTCGAGTACAAGTACGTGCGCACTGTCAACCTCAAGCACAGCTACTCGCGCTCCAAGACCAAGGCCTGGGAGTTCCCCTGCTACACGCAGACCACCAAGCCGGTGCGACAACCTCTCTCGACCTGTCGATACAATCGTGAGAGCGCACACCCGACCACTCTCTAGATCAACGGTGCCTACGCGCCGCTCAACGACGCCCACTACTACGGCTCGGTGGTGTTCAACAGCTACATCGCCCGCTACAAGCGCCAGCCGCTCAAGCGCATCCCCCTGCTGCTCAAGGTCCACTACGGCCGCAACTACGAGAACGCCTTCTGGGACGGCAAGTCCATGACGTTCGGCGACGGCCGCAGCCACTTCTTCCCCCTGACCAGCCTCGACGTCGTCTGCCACGAGGTGAGAGCACTCTGCCGCCCAAGCGTCGCGCGCAGCTCTGCAGCACACGCACGCACAAACTTCAGGTCAGCCACGGTGTCACCGAGCAGACGTCCGGCCTTTACTACCGCTACCAGTCCGGTGGTCTCAACGAGGCCTTCTCCGACATGGCCGGTGCGTCGCTCGCCGCGCAGCTCACGCTTTGCTGGCGCCGAAGAGTGGCATCTTGGTTACAGGCAAGGCTGCCGAGGCGGCCGCGCGTCCGTCGACCTTCACGTGGGGCGTCGGCTACGACATCACCAAGGGCAAGAAGCCCCTGCGCTGCATGGACAACCCGCCCTGCGACGGCCGCTCCATCGATGACGTCCGCAAGTACCGCCGCCAGAACGTCCACTACACCAGCGGCGTCTTCAACAAGGTGCGCGCTCACCGTTGAGCTAGAGTCTATCGGCTAATGAGACGCCCGTCGCGCCGCAGGTCTACTACCTGATCAGCACCAAGTCGAAGGGCGGCTTCCTCGACGCCTTCGACATCATGTACACGGCCAACACCAAGTACTGGGGCAAGCGCACCAACTTCCAGCAGGCTGCCGAGCTGTCGCTGAAGGCCGCCGAGCACCTGCGCCGCGGCACGCACATGCCCGAGGTCAACCACAAGCACCTCAACATCCAGCAGCTCGTCGGCATCTTCAAGCAGGTCGGCCTCAACTGCCAGGGCTCCGGAGACAAGTACAGCTGCAAGAACCTGCCTTGAATCGCTCACCAACAGTAGCGATCACGCGCAGCATGTAGTTCTATTCACGACAGAGTTTACTTACTGCGAGTTTTTTATTATGTGGAAAAATCGCAGCCTTTACATACAACTCCGCAACCGCAATGCACAGCACTGGCTCATTAAAGGCTGACTGCAAGAACACAGAACTTGACATCTGCACACAGTACTGCCGCCATACAGTGAGTGATGCTTGCACTGTGCACTATCTTGTCTTCGTATGGTTTGACCTTTGTCAGCTTCGGGCCGAATCCTGTCGGCACTGGAGCAAGTATCGATGGAAACGATGCAATATTGACTGCTAGCTTTCCAAGCTATTCATTGAAGACGCTCGGAGTTGGACGGCAAGTAGCGAGCGATAGTTCTAACACGGTCTGGCACTGTTTCAAAAGCACTACCGTATCGAAGAGATGCGAAAGAAACGCAACTGCAACAAAAAAAGCTAGCGGCATGGGCATTGGGCAGCACACGACTCTTTGTTAGCCCAATAACTGTAGGTACACAGCATACCTAGGTCAACTCATACGATTCCTCATCGACGTTGCATCGTACGTTCTCTAATAGTAGTGCCCCCAGGACAAAACGTAACGGAACGCAATTCTATGTTGTACTATTCAAACGTTTGAAATAAAAGCTTGGCACAGTTACAACGTTTATGACTTGACTTGGCATGGCCTCATTTCCGGCGGATGTCGTATCGCGCATTGACGGCATTCCATTTCCTATTACGAATGTATCGCAGAGGTATCGACTCGTATACATCAGTTTTTCTCTTTGTTTTGTTTTATTTTTGTGTTGAGAAGAAAGAAGAGAAGAGTCGAAGCGAGAAGAATGGCTCGTGCGTGCCTGCTGGTGGCGACGTCCGCTGTCGTGCTGCTGTGCCTGCTGCTGCTGCCGGGGCCGTCCGCTGCCGCGCCGCCGCGACACCGTCCGGTGGTGGAGCTGAAGGGCCAGGCCGCGGACGACGGCCAGCCCGAAGCCTACCTCGTGGGGCGGCTGCCGCGCACCACCTACTACCCCAACCTCCACTACAGGAAGATCGGTGACGAGAAGGACGACGACGACGACGACAACTACGCGCCGCGGCCCCCTCCGTCAGTGCTGGAGATGATGCTGGCGAACCTGGGCGCTCCCTGGAACATGGAATGGTCTCCGTTGCGTCGCCTGGGTCGCGGCGCTGCCGCGGACGACGGCCAGCCGGACGCCTACCTTGTGGTGCGGGTGCCGCGCACCACCTACTACCCCAACCTCCACTAAAGGAAGATCGGTGACGAGAAGAAGAAGGGCGACGACGACGACGACGACGACGACTAAAGGCCGATTTCCAATTAACCGGCTTCCGGCATCCGGCACCGGCGTCCGGCATCCGGCATCCGACACGTCAAACGCTTCGATTTCCAATTGTCCGGCTTTTCCGGACGGAGAGCTTCATACGCACGGGTCTCGTGCCGAATTCTTCCGGCCGCCGGATGCCGGAAGCCGGACAATTGGAAATCGGCCTTAAGCCCCCAGAGCTGATAGAGCCGATACACTCCTCCTAGTTGTACACACTCGCGTCGTGAACCGTTGCGCTTTCTTTTATTTGTGCGCTTCTCGCGTGACATTCGCGAAATACGGTGTATGTAGACGACGTTTGCGAACATGTACCAAGCATGGGCTTAAAGGGGGGGGCTCTAGTTTCCAAAATTTTTGAGATAATGATGTGGTCAGCTGCGGGACACCCCTGGGACTCACGCCCCGTTCTTACTTTTACAACTTAATTCTAAGTTTTTCAAGATATTTCAACTTAAACGTCTAAAATTTAAAATCCTAGAGTAGAGTAATCTTAGTTTAAATTGCTTATGCGGGGCGTCAAGGGTACGTTTTGTGTTGGGATTGTGGCGTATGGTGTCCTCACCACACCGAGATAGCAACGCGAGAAAAATTTTCGAAACTCGCCTTATGTCTACAAGCGGGAGCCAGGCGGACGGACAAAGCTGCGGACAGCTACTAAGGGGGACACAGTGGGTACAGTGCGCCGCCGAATAGTACGCTCTGCGACACGAACGTGTTTCTTTTAAAGATGTCGCATTATCGTTTGAACAATGCGCTGCCGAATGTTTGCATCAATTATTCGACTACTCTACTGTACTGTAAAGATTACTGTACTCTAGGATTTTAAATTTTGGACGTTTAAGTTAAAATATCTCGAAAAACTTAGAATTAAGTTGGAAAAGTAAGAACGGGTCGTGACTCCTAGGGGTAGGCCGCACCTGACCACATCATTATCTCAAAAATTTTGGAAACTAGAGCCCCCCCCCCTTTAAGAGCAATCAAGCCGGATTATGTAATGTTTGTACTCTTTATAGTTACATTACACTTACCTATTTATTGAACTAAATACTGGTTCATGCCCGGCAAGTGACGCGCAATGTCACAATCATATTGGAATGTGTGTCATCCCAACAGCACCGCCTCTAAATAGTACCCTCAGGTAGCCGACGTTTTATTCAGTCAATTGAGGTCCAGTCAGGGGGGTATTGGGTACGGTAGCATTGCCAGGAAATTTATTTGTACGCATACGCCCTTGGCTACGGTACCGATGTGCGCGGTACTTGCATTCAACCACACTCCATGTATCGCACTGTTCATGCGTGCGCGAGTGCGTGCGTAGAGGCGGGTGGTCACATCTTGAAAACATCAATTGGGTTGAGATTCAGGCTGTGAACGACACCGTTAGATTGGATCCCGCTCGTCTCGTAATTTCAACACTCATAACAATTCTCATAACAATAGCGCGCCACTGAGCGATTGAGAGGCACTTTAGGCGATTAGAGAGGCACACTCGGTCTAGGTAGGTCGATCTAGCTAGGCACGGGAATTTCGTTAGGGTTCTATGGACTCGTATCCGAGAATGGGGCTGAGCCAGCGTTCGACACTCAGCACCTCGTCGCCCTTTCGTTTCGCGTAGTCGTCGACCTGAAGCGGCGATTGCTCAGCTTTTGATTCACAAGCCATTGGATTAGATAGGCGGCCTATGTACCTGGTCGCGGTCGATCTTGCCGACCGAAAAGTAGGCGGAGCGCGGGTGGGCGAAATAGAGGCCGGAGACGCTGGCGGCGGGCCGCATCGCCAGGCTCTCCGTCAGCTCGACGCCCGCCTCGTCGGCGCCCAGCAGGCGCCAGAGGGTCCACTTCTCCGTGTGGTCTGGCTGCGTCGGATAGCCGGGCGCGGGTCGGATGCCCTCGTACTTGACCTTGAGCAGGTCCTCCTGATCGAGCCGCTCCTCCCTCGAGTAGCCCCACAATTCGCGGCGGACGCGCGCGTGCAGCTGCTCGGCGAACGCCTAAAAAACCCAGCGGACTGGGGGGTGGGGGTAAAGAGCGGCAGAGAGAGCGCGCACCTCGGCGAGACGGTCGGCCAGCGCCTTGACCATGATGCTGCGGTAGTCGTCGAGCTGCTCCTCGTACTGCCGGCACAGTCGCTCGGCACCCTTGCCGGCAGTGACGGCGAACAGGCCGATGTAGTCGACGCGGCCGCTCCCGAGAGGCGCCACAAAATCGCCGAGCGCATAGCAGGGCTGCTGCTCCTCCTTGTCGGCCTGCTGACGCAGTCCGTAGAAGCGGGCCAGTTCCCCGCCCTCCTGCAGCCGCTCCGCCTCGGGCGGGAACACCAGAATGTCGTCTCCCTAGGAGCGCTGTCGAATTCCCTGACGAAACCGAACGAGTCGACGCGTTCGACCTCCCACCTTTGAGGCGGCGGGATAGAAGGCGAGCGCCCCGCTCGCCGTCAAGAGTCTGCCCTCCACGAGTTCCTTCAGCATGGCCCGCGCCTCTTCGAACAATTTCAACGCCTGGGGACCTGGGACACAAGAAGACAGCTTTGCAGTGCCCGGCTTCGTAAGAAAGCCAGCGATGACGTACCGACGTCGGCATCTTGGAAGATGCGCGGGTAGCCGCGGTTGGGATACTTGCCCCTCAGCTGCCAGACGTCGAAGAAAGGCTTCCAGTCGATGTAGTCGACCACTTCGCGCAGGTCATAGTCCTCGTACAGACGTCGGCCCAGGAACGAGGGTCGAACTGCAGGGGATCGGGGATTTGACGGTCTAGGCTCTACAGAGGTCCTTCGGCTCCTCCCTTACCCGGCTCGAAGTCGGTCCAGTCGATTTGGAAGCGGCGCTTTCTCGCCTCGGCAATCGAGAGGAAGCGCCGGTCCTAAGAAAAAGTTCCTAGCTCTGTTTTCGTGCGACAGAGAAGAACCTCTGCGGGGAATACCTTGAGACTCTCGTAATGGTCCTCTCTCACTTCGGCGTAGTCCTCCTGGATGTCTTCGAGGAATTCCGCCCGCACCTTGTCGTCTTTCAGAGTCGACGCCTGAAGAACTCCTGTCGTTTGTTTCGCCGAGTCCGGCGTGTAGGCAGAGTGAGCCGAGAACTGACGTACCACAACGGCACTCTTGGAGGCGTCGAGCACGTGCACGACCGGAGCCGAGTAGGTGGGCGCGATCTTCACCGCAGTGTGCACTCTGAACAGGTTCACGTTTCTTGGTTTCGACACCAAATGAAGGGCAACCCGCCACATGAACATACTTGGAAGTAGTGGCGCCACCGATAAGCAGCGGTGTGGTCATGCCCCGTCGCTGCATTTCTCTGGCCACGTGTACCATCTCGTCCAGGGAGGGGGTGATCAGACCGCTCAGACCAATGAAATCTGAACCAGATTCCCTTCCAAAAAAAAAGACGACACCAAAATGGCTGATAGTCGCGACTGACCGGCCTTCTCGCGCAGAGCGGTGTCGAGAATCTTGTCGCAGGGCGTCATGACGCCCAGGTCGATGACGCGAAAGTTGTTGCAGCCCAGCACGACGGCGACGATGTTCTTGCCGATGTCGTGCACGTCGCCCTTCACGGTCGCGATCACGAGCGTGCCCTGGTAGGCGCTCTGGAACATTCTCCCGTTCGCTCGTCGGCTCGCGTCACGCACGGGCACGTACGCACCCCGGGGTCGTGATCGTCTTCGGCGCCAGCCGTCATGGCCTTGAGTCGCTCAGCGCGCTCGCGCTCCATGAAGGGCACGAGGTGGCCGACGGCCTTCTTCATGACGCGGGCGCTCTTGATCACCTGCGGCAGGAACATCTTGCCGGCGCCGAAGAGCTCGCCCACTTTCGACATGCCCTAGACGCGGAGGTGCGCTTCCCGCTGCTCTAGGGACAGCCAGTGACGGACCAAACCTGCATGAGCGGGCCCTCGATCACGTTCAATGGCCGGGGATACTGGGTCGTGTCCAACCGCGCCTCCTCCGTGTCTTCCACCACGAACTTGTCAATGCCCTGCGCGGGTAAAAAAAAAAGTTCTACACACCCTAGTAAATCCTAAGAGGACAGTCGACCCCCACCTTGACCAAGGCGTATCGGAGTCTCTCCTCCACGACCTCGTCTCGCCAGCTCTCCTGTTTCGCCTCCTCCTTCTTGTCGGTTTTGCCCATTTTCTAGAATCAAAAACGTGCCGGTGTCGTTGACTGTCATCTGTCAATCACTCGTCCGATCACCTGTCCGTACTCCAACATGCGCTCGGTGGCGTCGGCGGCATTTCTGTTCCAGACGAGGTCCTCGCAGATGGCGAGCAGCTCGGGCTCGATGTCGGAGTAGAGGGGCAGGGCGCCGGCGTTGACGATGCCCATGTCGAGGCCCGCCTGTATGGCGTGGTAGAGGAAGACGCTGTGCATGGCCGCCCGCAGACTCTCCATGCCGCGGAACGAGAACGAGACATTGCTCACGCCTCCCGACACCTTGCAGTGCGCCAACGAGCCCTGAAGCGGCAAAAGAGTCGACAAACAAACAAACAAACAAACAAACAAACAAACAAACACCACACGCACGCACGGACGCACCTTGATGCGCTTGATGGACTCGATGAAGCCGGCCGCGTAGTCGTTGTGCTCGTCGATGCCAGTCGCCACCGTCAGAATGTTGGGATCAAAGACGATGTCGTGCGCGTTGAAGCCGACCTTTTCGGTGAGCAGCTCGTACGAACGCCGGCAGATCTCGAACTTGCGGTCCGCGGACGTCGCCTGAACCGGACCTGATCTGATACCGCCAAAGCTCGTCCGTTCTGTCACCTGGCCTTCTTCGTCAAAGGCCATGACGACCAGGGCCGCGCCGTGGCGCTTGATGATTCGCGCACGGCTGAGGAACTCCGCCTCTCCCTCCTTGAGCGAGATCGAGTTGACCAGCGGCTTGCCCTGACACGCCTCCAGGCCCGCTTCCAGTACCGTCCAATTCGACGAATCGATGCAGACCGGCACCTCAAAAGCAAGGCGACGCCCAATGTACTCGAAAAATCTGGACTAGCAGGCTTCGACACGCACAATACCTTGGCAATGTCCGGCTCGGCAGCTATCAAGCGCAAGAACTTTTTCATGGCAGCGGGCCCGTCCAACAGGCCCTCGTCCATGTTCACGTCCAGAATCTGGGCGCCGTTCTCCACTTGCTCGAGCGCCACTTGTACTGCCCGCTTAAGGAGGTCGACGGGTCAACTTTGACAGAACAATCTCTAGAAAGTGCTCAGGACAAGACACCTCGTATTTGTTGGCCTTGATCATGTTGCAGAACCGCTTGCTGCCGGCCACGTTGCAGCGCTCGCCGATGTTGACAAAGTTCGTGTGCGGGCCGATCGACGCCGGCTCCAGGCCTGAATGGCACCGATTATACACTCACCAAAACGGTCCTGTCGACAGACTCTGCTCGCACCCGACAGCAGCATGTGTCCCTCTGCGAGCTGCGCGGGCGGCGTCCTAGGCGCGACGCCGCTGACCGCCTTGGCGATGGCCGCGATGTGCGCCGGCGTCGTGCCGCAGCAGCCGCCAACGATGTTGACGAGGCCGTCGCGCGCGAACTCCTGTCGACAGCGGGTGGGCGGTTGGCTGCGGTGTCGAGCTATGTTGGTGTTGGTGCGCGCGCACCTTGATGTGTCGGGCCGTGGTCTCTGGGCTCTCGTCGTAGCCGCCCAGCGCGTTCGGCAGGCCGGCGTTCGGGTAGCAGATGACGAAGGCGGTGCTGTGCTCGCTGACGCTCTCGATGAACGGCCGCATCTCCACGGCGCCCAGAGCGCAGTTCAGGCCGACACTGAAGAAAAAAGATGAAACGTGCAAGCAGATAGTTAGTCGACCGTGACGGTCGAGAAAAACAGGTGCTCGCTCCATTCCATACAGTCATAGCTGTAACTGGGGGTGGGGTTGGGTGCGTCTTCCTCCCCCACAATTATCTCAACCGCCGCCCAACACCGCCGACCCTTTAGCCCAATTTGGTTCATACAAGGTCGTCTCTCACCCCTACTTGTCCGCCCAAAACGGGCACCTTACTCCCCCCCCCCAACTCAGGCACACCCGGTTACAGGTATGCCGACAGCCGCCGACCACATGGGACTGGCGTGCTGGATGCTGATGAGGAACGCCTCGACCGTCTGGCCGCTGAGCGTCCGGCCGCTCTTGTCGACGATCGTGCCGCTGACGAACACGGGCACCTCCGGGTAGTGCTCGTCCTCGAAGATCGTACGAATGGCAAAGAGGGCGGCCTAAACAGATTCCAGAGTGTTTTCGCTAACCCACCAACCAGCGTAGCGCGTGGCAGGCACGCACCTTGGCGTTGGCGGTGTCGAAAATCGTCTCGACCAAGAGAATGTCGACGCCGCCTTCGAGAAGCGCGCGCGCCTGCTCGGCGTAGGCGTCGACCAGCTCTTTGAACTCTGGAAATGAACTTGCTGCGTCGACAGTCAGCTGCGAACTTTTCGGAAAATCAAAAGTTCGCACCGATGTTTCTCAGCTCGGGTTTCTCGACGGACGGCGAGATCGACAGCGTGCGGTTCGTGGGACCCAGAGCGCCGCACACAAAACGGCGTCTACCTGCAGCGATTCGTTTTCAGTGAGGTGTGTGCAACGTAGAGAAATACTCAAGTCAACCACCAGTCTCTCGTTCCACATCCGCGGCAGCGCGTTTCGCCAGCTCGGCGGCGGTTCTGTTGATCTCTGAGACGAGCCCTTCGGTGCCGTAGTCGACTTGCGCTATTTTGGTGCCGCTGAACGTGTTCGTCTCCACGAGGTCCGCGCCGCAGTAGAAGAACTCCTAGAATTTCCGGACAGCATTCACGAAGGACTTGATGAACTTCCTGATGCAGAGGAAGGAACCTTGTGAATCTCATAGACGAGTTCCGGCCTCGTCAGGCAGAGAATGTCGTTGTTGCCCTTGAGCGGCTTCGGGTGGTCGCGCAGCTGGGGGTGGTCGCGAAAGTCCGCCTCCCCCAGGCCCTTCGTCTGGATGGTCGTGCCCATGGCGCCGTCCAGCACGAGCACGCGCTCCCGCATCAGGCGCGTCAACGCCTCCCGCGTGTCCCTCTTCTTGTCGCGCATCTTCTTGTCGTCGATGGTTACTTACTCTTACTTGTCGAGCAACAACTCCTCGCAAGACACCACAGACGACAACGATACTTGCGCGCGTGTCGACTTCGACCGGTGGTTAACCGACAAAGTGCTGCTACCTACGACGACGGCCACCGCCATGCATTCACGTGCGCTGCGCGTGGCGAAGAGCTAAGTAGACAGTGTACTACAGTAGAATTCGAAATAAGGAATTTCGTGTGTTGTATTTCGATCACGCCCTTTCGGAAATTACTACGTCTGCGACTCTTCCAACTGAGTTGACAACATGCGCAATAGGCACACGTTTGCCTTTGAATTATTGCGGCCAAAATCGGAAGCGAGCTACGGTCGACTGCATTGGTCAATTCTCACATTTCGGCGACAGTCTGGTAGCGGCTATCTTGACGAGTGGAGGAGAGGCAAATACGCTCGCCGCCACATAGGATTTTTCCCACCCGGGACTTGAACGGCCATCTACAATGCGGTTCGGTTTCAGCACATGACAACGTCATTGAACGCATTAGCAAGCAGCCACGGCACGAGCCAGGCAGGCGTAGCCAGGACTTGATTTCGGGGGGGAAGTCCAATTTCGGCCAAATTCTCAATTTTGCAACAGGGGGGACCCTGTCGAATTTTTTGGACATTGTGTTATTTCGGCTGGGGAAGCATTAGACACTCTCTCATCCAATCTGTTTACACGCTTTGCGCTCGTTTGTCTGACTACATTCACACCAAAACGTTAGCAATGTTGTCAAAACGGTTGATTTCCGTGCTCAAAATAGCGCCGCAGGCAAATTTTTTAGAGTAGGGTGACGAACTTTCACGGTTTTTAATGCAAAACAATGCGGCGCAGGCAAAAATTTGGCTCTTTAGTGTCGTTTTCATCATTATTTGCATTGAAATTGGAAAAATGCCCAGATTGGCACTTTTGCAACAGAGGGTACCAAGTTAAAAAATTTCAGCTTCGGAGAATTTCGGGGGGGAAGCTTGCCCCCCTCCCCCCCCTTACGCCACTGGAGCCAGGGAACTCAAAATCGAACCGTTACGGGCCCAACTTTTATGTACAGTGTATATGTTCTGATACGTCTACGTCACTGACAACGCGTGAAAGTGAAAGATGTCTGACTTGGATTCTTGGACATGCATGTATGCGGGATCGTTAGCCACGTATGTAGTGGTCAGCACCATTTTTTCTCTACAGTGCCAGCGGTTGTCGACACGAAGGAGACCGGCTTCTCTTTCATCGTCAGCTACATGTCATGTCACAGTCGGTGCAGACGCAGGAGAGTGTAGGAGGTGGTGGTGGCGACGTCTCAGTCGGCTGGCGAGGACTGGGCGGCGGGGCGGCAGGGCAGGCCGTCGATGAGGGTGACCTGGGGCAGCTCGAGCATGACGCGGCGTCGGTAGGCGACGTCGTCGGCCGCGATGCCGTTGCCCGGCCCGTTCAGCCAGACGCACGTCAGCTCCGCCAGCGCCGGCAGGCCGCTCGACGAGACGCTCTCCCACTCCGACAGCCGGTTGTTGCGCACCTAAGACGCCGCCATTCGCGTCACTATGCGTTGTGAATCCGCTGCAGCCGCAGCCGCCGCCTCTCCTCACCCAGAAGTCCGTCAAGTGCGTCAGATGGCCGACGTTCTCAATGGTGGCGATGCGGTTCTCGCAGAGGTCGACGACGCGCAGCTCCTTGAGCTCGTCGAGCCCGCGGATCGCGCTGATGCCGTTCTCGCTCAAATAGAGCTCCCGCAGCTCCGTCAGACTGTCCAGGCCTTCGAGACTTCGAATGTAGTTGCCCTATAACTCGACAGCAGCCCATACGGGTACGCGAACAAGCGCTGCGAGTCGAACAGCGCACCGCCAGTCCCAGGGTGCGCAAGTTGACCAAGCGGTCCAGCTTCTCTATTTTTCTAATCCTGTTGGCGCTGAGGTGAAGCGTCTTGAGGTTAACGAGCGCGTCCAGGTTTTCAATCCTCTGCAAGAGCAAGAAAGCGGTCGACGTGTGCGAGAGCGCCGAGGACGCGCCGGCGCGGCGTACCGAGATGGCGTTGTCACCGAGCTCGAGGAGCTCGAGGTTGACGAGCTCGTCGAGACCTTCGACTTTGGTGAGCTTGTTGTGGACGAGGTAGAGCTGGGCCAGCGAGAGCGAGAGCGGCGGCGAGAGCTGGGCGCGGTGGAGGCGCGCGATGCGGTTGTAGGAGAGGTCGAGCTTGCGGAGACGGCCGAGCGCCTGCAGGCCCTCGACGGCCGTCAGCTGGTTGTCGTAGAGGTCGAGCTCGACGAGCGTCGACGCGACGCAGTCGAGGCCCTCGATCCTGCGCAGGATGTTCCAGCGGAGCGCCAGCCGACGCAGCCGACGCATCTTCTCGAGGCCGCGGATCCGACGGATGCGCTGGCGCGTCAGGTCGACCTCGGACGCGTCCGCCGACACCGCCGCCATATGGTCGACCGCCTCCTCGCGCTCGCGCAGCTCCCTCTCCTCGGCCGTCTCCGCGTCCGCCGTCGCCGTCGCCGCTTCCGCTGGTTGCTCGGACATAGTCGACTGGATACTCACTCAGATGGATACTTACTGAGAAACAACTAGAAATGTATAAACCAAAAATCAAAAAGTGTTATAGTGACTATCACATTTGCGCGTTCGATACTTTGTATGTTGATCCCAACCTCGGATTATTTCTTACGTGTTCGGAATGTAATATTAAAGAAAAATTTGCAGGTGGCTGCAAAAAAAAGGTGAATATGTGACGCTATTTTGTTAAAGTCCAGTTTGAAAAAGAGGGTATTAATCAAGGCACGCCTCAAGCCACTTACGCTTTGCAGCTGATCAACTTCAGTTTGAACAAACCGTGTATAAAAACTGAACCAAACGCAGCAACACGTCACATATTTGGCATTTTTTGTGTTCGCGTGCATAGGAAGGTGCAGTTGCAATTATTAAGACCTACACACACTGCACTCACATATGCCGCATGACCGAATGCCACTTGGTTGTGAGACAGACAGGAAGGACCGCATGACCGAATGCCACTTGGTTGTGAGACAGACAGGAAGGACCCCGTGATCTTGCACATGGAACACGATGCACGTGCAGGCTCGCATGCACGCATGCACGCAGGCACGCACGCAAGCACGCACATGCACGCACGCACAAGATGTAAAATGGTACATGGCACTATGCAAACGTTGTAGTTCATCATTGGGTGAAATGCCAAAAGGGGAATGACAAATGGAGCCAGTACAGTATTTTATTTATTTATTTATTTATTTATTTATTTATTTATTTATTTGTATGTATGTATGCCTACACATCACTAACTGTGGTGACAACCCACATGTCACAAATGTTAGCAGGGTGCCGATTATTTATCGAGGAAGTTTGGCTGTGCCAGGTCCATGGTAATGGCCAATGGCAACGCATTGTCCGAGAGAGATGAGATGTGAAAGGGTTGCTGTTGCGTTTTGGCTGAATGAGGTGGCTCGCACAAAAAATGCCAAATATGTGACGTGTTGCTGCGTTTGGTTCAGTTTTTATACACGGTTTGTTCAAACTGAAGTTGATCAGCTGCAAAGCGTAAGTGGCTTGAGGCGTGCCTTGATTAATACCCCTCTTTTTCAAACTGGACTTTAACAAAATAGCATCACATATTCACCTTTTTTTGCAGCCACCTGCAAATTTTTCTTTAATACAGTGTTTTTTCATAAGACAAGCATTGATACGCAAAACCTATGCAGGCACGCACGCACGCTCGCACGCATGTATGCACGCACGTGTGCGTGCCCGCAAGTACGCACGCTCGCACGCACGCACGCACGCTCGCACGCACATACAGACATACAGCAGCAGACCAGAACGCACACATGCCCAAGCGTACCAAAAAAAGCAAATGTAGCGTGTCCAGTGGAATCCCTCAATCGCAGTAGGAGACACGCATCGTATAGAAACGCGCCAAAATCGGTTCAGATAATCAAAAGTTATAGGCGATCAAAAAATCCAAAATCCGCGATGATACAGTGTACACCCAGGCAAAGAAGTGTGCCGCGCGTTACTTGCAACCGGTCCGATGGACATGCGCGTACGATGGCGCGATCGAAGCGTGTGAGCGTGTGTGTGCGTGCATGCGCATGCAGTTTTGCTATAGTGCTGCGCCATAAGCGGTACATTATGTGCGTGCGCGCGTGCGCTTGCAGTTGTGCTATATTGCTGCGTTTTAGCATAGTGATGTGAAGTATGAAAATGATCCCTATGACTAGGCGGTCAACTTTGCTGTTTTAACCGAAATGATCCGACCTACCCACATCGAGTTGTTTGTGATGCAGCCCATTTGAAGGTGTGCGTGCGTGCGTGCACATCTGCAGTGCCATATTGGTTCGTCTGAGCATAGCGATGTAAAAAATCAAAATGATCTACACGTGCAGGCGGTCAACTTTTGTGTTTTAGCCGAAGTGATCCGACGTACCCACATCGAGATATTGCGATTTTTCCAAAAGTGAAAATATTTTGGTGCGTTGGAGCGCGTTGGCACTAAGGAATGAAATGTTCCCCACCAATCAGTGATCAACTTTATTATTGACCTCAAAGCCATCCGAGCTAACCACTCCGAAATATCGCCGATTTTTATTAATTTCCCAAGAGTGTAGACATATTGGTGCGTCTTGGGTGACAAATTTTTTCAATGGGGTCTATTCCAGGTCATGGCGATCAACTTTCTCCATTATAGCGAAACTCTCAGATCAACGGTTGAAGCGCCTATAGAGGACAAACTTTTGCCCAAAAAAACGACTATGTCCGAGAAAAATCGTCAAAATGGACCATAGCTACATATTGCCACGGCCTAGAGCCGAATGCTTTGGGCGACAAGAATCCCATCATGAGCCGCCAACACCTGCAAAGTTTCATGCCGATCGAGAGTATCGTTCACGAATGGCGGTCCGAAAACCTGGCAGAGAACACGAAAAAAAAAGGACGCGCTTTCGAAACATTTTTGGAACTATTGACCCCCTACAGTAAAAGAAGGAAACGCGTTATGGCGCGTTCGATGCCCCAGAAGAAGGCGGTTCATTTGAGCCATAACGCGACGAAATCCGTTCAGGCAATCAAAAGTTATAGGCGATTGAAAATTCGAAAATGCGCACTGAACAAGTGGTCACATATTAGGGTTGTACGCTGACGCGTACACCCTGATAGGATATGCTGATCGACTTTTCAGTACGTCGAAAGCTACCGTATTAATATTTTCAAACCAATTTGACCAATCGTGATCGGGATATTTGCATTTTTGTATAAAGCTGTTTATTTGCATATCGATGCTTTTTTGTTCTTTGAACGCAATCGCACAAATCGTACACATTTGGTTTGCTACATGTATGTGCGCACAGTAACATCGGTGTAACGTCACTACATGTATGGAGGTACGTGTACACGTACGTACGCGTTCATTACAGTCTATCATTACATGTTCATCATTACATGTGTACACGTATGTTACGCGCGTGAAAGTAAAAAATGTCCTGACTTGGATTCTCAAGAAGATCGTGCTAGACATGCATGTATGCGGGATCGTTAGCCACGTATGTAGTGGTCAGCACCATTTTTTTTTCTCTACAGTGCCAGCGGTTGTCGACACGAAGGAGACCGGCTTCTCTTTCATCGTCAGCTACATGTCATGTCACAGTCGGTGCAGACGCAGGAGAGTGTAGGAGGTGGTGGTGGCGAAGTCTCAGTCGGCTGGCGAGGACTGGGCGGCGGGGCGGCAGGGCAGGCCGTCGATGAGGGTGACCTGGGGCAGCTCGAGCATGACGCGGCGTCGGTAGGCGACGTCGTCGGCCGCGATGCCGTTGCCCGGCCCGTTCAGCCAGACGCACGTCAGCTCCGCCAGCGCCGGCAGGCCGCTCGACGAGACGCTCTCCCACTCCGACAGCCGGTTGTTGCGCACCTAAGACGCCGCCACTCGCGTCACTATGCGTTGTGAATCCGCTGCAGCCGCAGCCGCCGCCTCTCCTCACCCAGAAGTCCGTCAAGTGCGTCAGATGGCCGACGTTCTCAATGGTGGCGATGCGGTTCTCGCAGAGGTCGACGACGCGCAGCTCCTTGAGCTCGTCGAGCCCGCGGATCGCGCTGATGCCGTTCTCGCTCAAATAGAGCTCCCGCAGCTCCGTCAGACTGTCCAGGCCTTCGAGACTTCGAATGTAGTTGCCCTATAACTCGACAGCAGCCCATACGGGTACGCGAACAAGCGCTGCGAGTCGAACAGCGCACCGCCAGTCCCAGGGTGCGCAAGTTGACCAAGCGGTCCAGCTTCTCTATTTTTCTAATCCTGTTGGCGCTGAGGTGAAGCGTCTTGAGGTTAACGAGCGCGTCCAGGTTTTCAATCCTCTGCAAGAGCAAGAAAGCGGTCGACGTGTGCGAGAGCGCCGAGGACGCGCCGGCGCGGCGTACCGAGATGGCGTTGTCACCGAGCTCGAGGAGCTCGAGGTTGACGAGCTCGTCGAGACCTTCGACTTTGGTGAGCTTGTTGTGGACGAGGTAGAGCTGGGCCAGCGAGAGCGAGAGCGGCGGCGAGAGCTGGGCGCGGTGGAGGCGCGCGATGCGGTTGTAGGAGACGTCGAGCTTGCGGAGACGGCCGAGCGCCTGCAGGCCCTCGACGGCCGTCAGCTGGTTGTCGTAGAGGTCGAGCTCGACGAGCGTCGACGCGACGCAGTCGAGGCCCTCGATCCTGCGCAGGATGTTCCAGCGGAGCGCCAGCCGACGCAGCCGACGCATCTTCTCGAGGCCGCGGATCCGACGGATGCGCTGGCGCGTCAGGTCGACCTCGGACGCGTCCGCCGACACCGCCGCCATATGGTCGACCGCCTCCTCGCGCTCGCGCAGCTCCCTCTCCTCGGCCGTCTCCGCGTCCGCCGTCGCCGTCGCCGCTTCCGCTGGTTGCTCGGACATAGTCGACTGGATACTCACTCAGATGGATACTTACTGAGAAACAACTAGAAATGTATAAACCAAAAATCAAAAAGTGTTATAGTGACTATCACATTTGCGCGTTCGATACTTTGTATGTTGATCCCAACCTCGGATTATTTCTTACGTGTTCGGAATGTAATATAGGATATGCTGATCGACTTTTCAGTACGTCGAAAGCTACCGTATTAATATTTTCAAACCAATTTGACCAATCGTGATCGGGATATTTGCATTTTTGTATAAAGCTGTTTATTTGCATATCGATGCTTTTTTGTTCTTTGAACGCAATCGCACAAATCGTACACATTTGGTTTGCTACATGTATGTGCGCACAGTAACATCGGTGTAACGTCACTACATGTATGGAGGTACGTGTACACGTACGTACGCGTTCATTACAGTCTATCATTACATGTTCATCATTACATGTGTACACGTATGTTACGCGCGTGAAAGTAAAAAATGTCCTGACTTGGATTCTCAAGAAGATCGTGCTAGACATGCATGTATGCGGGATCGTTAGCCACGTATGTAGTGGTCAGCACCATTTTTTTTCTCTACAGTGCCAGCGGTTGTCGACACGAAGGCGAGGCGCGCGATGCGGTTGTAGGAGAGGTCGAGCTTGCGGAGACGGCCGAGCGCCTGCAGGCCCTCGACGGCCGTCAGCTGGTTGTCGTAGAGGTCGAGCTCGACGAGCGTCGACGCGACGCAGTCGGGGCCCTCGATCCTGCGCAGGATGTTCCAGCGGAGCGTCAGCCGCCGCAGCCGACGCATCTTCTCGAGGCCGCGGATCCGACGGACGCGCTGGCGCGTCAGGTCGACCTCGGATGCGTCCGCCGACACCGCCGCCATATAGTCGACCGCGTCGTCGCGCGCGCCCGCCTGTCCCGGTTCTACGTCGACCGCGTCGTCGCGCGCGCCCGCCTGTCCCGGTTCTACGTCGACCACGTCGTCGCGCGCGCCCGCCTGTCCCGGTTCTACGTCGACGGCGCCGACTCCAACGCCTGCTGTCGCGGCATCGATACCGAGGCGCCTGTTGCCGACCGCCTCCTCGCGCTCGCGCAGCTCCCTCTCCTCGGCCGTCTCCGCGTCCGCCGTCGCCGTTGCCCCTTCCTCTGGCTGCTGCTGGGCCATAGTCGACTGGATACTCACTCAAATAGGTCCTGAGAAACAACTAGAAATGTATAAACCAAACATCAAAAAGTGTTATAGTGACTATCACATTTTCGCGTCGATACTTTGTATGTTGATCCCAACCTCGCATTATTTCTTACATGTTCGGAATGTAATTAAGGAAAAATTTGCAGGCGCCTGCACAAAAGGTGAATATGTGACGCTCTTTTGTTGGAGACCAGTTTGAAAAAGAGGGGTATCAATTAAGGCATGCCTCATTTATGTATAGCCACTTATGCTTTGCGGCTGATCAACTTCAGTTTGAACAAACCATGTATAAAAACCGAACCAAACGCAGCAACACGTCACATATTCGGCATTTTTTTGTGTTCGCGTGCATGGAAAGGAGCAGTGGCAATTATAGGACCTAACTGGACTGGAACACCCTGCATTCACATATGTCGCATGACTAAACTCCACGTGGTTGCGAGAGAGGCAGGAAGGACCCCAGGGTCTTGCACATGGACCACTATGCAGACGTATGCACGCACGCACGCAAGCACGCACGAACGCACGAACGCACGCACACACGCACGCACGCAAACACGTTGCATAGGAGCAGTGCGTTATTGGGTGAAATGCCAAAAAGGGAATGACGAATGTAGCCAGTACAGCCAGCCAGCCAGTATGTATATACCTACACATCACTAACTGAGGAGAGCACAGGGCGCGCCGCCCGCCGCCCCAACCGCCCCCCAACACCCACCCCACAACCCCCCACCCCACCCCCCCACCCCCCACCACCCCCGCCCCACCCCCCCCGCCCCCCACCCCCCCCCCCCACCCCCCCCCCCCCAACTGTAGTGGCAATCCACATCTCACAAATGTTAGCAAGGTGCCGATTATTTATGAAGGAACTTTGGCTGTGCCAGGTCGATGGTAATGACCAGAGATAGATGAGATGTGAAAAGATTGCTGTTGCGTTTTGGGTGAGTGAGATGGCTAACACAAAAAAATGCCGAATATGTGACGTGTTGCTGCGTTTGGTTCGGTTTTTATACATGGTTTGTTCAAACTGAAGTTGATCAGCCGCAAAGCATAAGTGGCTATACATAAATGAGGCATGCCTTAATTGATACCCCTCTTTTTCAAACTGGTCTCCAACAAAAGAGCGTCACATATTCACCTTTTTTGCAGGCGCCTGCAAATTTTTCCTTAATACAGTGTTTTTTCGTAAGACAAACATCGATGTGTAAAACCTATACAGGCACACGCACGCAGGCATGCACGTACACATGCATGCACGTACGCACCCACGCACGCATGACATATGTACCATGTATGACATATGTAGCATGTTCGGTAGAATCCCTCGAGTGCAGTAGGAGAATGTGAGCATGTGGATTGAAAATAGGTACACATGTATTTTTCATTGACCAAAGTTGTGCACAACTAATTGTCATGCGAATGATACAAAGCAGGATAACCTATCAGCAAATGGCACAGCATGCAGAGAAACTACAAACAGAAGCCACTGCGGATAATTGTGTGTGTGTGCGTGCGTGCGTGCGTGCGTGTGCAGTTGTGCTATATTGCTGCATCGTAGCATAGTGATGTAAAGAATCAAAATGATCGCTATAACTAGGCGGTCAACTTTTGTGTTTTAGCCGAAGTGATGCGACGTGCCCACATCGAGTTTTTTGTGAAGCAGCCCATTTGATAGTGTGCGTGCGTGCGTGCAGATCTGCAGCGCCATATTGGTGCGTCGGAGCTTAGTGGTGTAAGGAATCAAAATGATCTACACGTGGAGGCGGTCATCTTTTGTGTTTTAGCCGAAGTGATCCGAGCTACCAATATCGATATTTATCGATTATCTCTGAAGTGAAAATATTTTGGTGCGTCGGAGCGTGTTGGCTCCAAGGAATGAAATGTTCAACATCAAAGGGCCATCAACTTTAGTATTGATGTTTAGGCCATCCGACCTAACCACACCGAAATATCGCCAATTCTCATTATGGGTATAATGGTGGGAGGCATTTTGGTGCATCCAATTTGGTCCACTTGCTGAAACTGGTCAAGATCACGTCTGGGCGATCAACTTTCCCCATTATAGCGAAGCTCTGCGATGCACCGTTAAAGAGCCTATAGGGCACGGAACTTTCGGCTGAAATTTTTAATTGCTAATATCTCATTATCAGTGATGAAGTTTTAGGTTCAGTGACTTGGCATAGACTTCCCATAAGAAACTGTTCAAGGAAATCAAAAAAAAATTGGGGGTTAATTGGGCACTTTTTCGAGATTTACTCTTGGTGGAAACCACCCCAAAAAAACGACTATGTCCGAAAAATCGCATAAAATCGGCGATATCTCGAGTTTGGTAGGACGCAGAGACGATTCCTTTGGTACGCAAAATTGCCATCATGGTTCGCTTACACATGCCAAGTTTCATTCCAATTGCCCACAGCACTAGCGAGTGGCGCTCCAAAAACTGGGAGGAGAACACGAAAAAAAAAAAAAGACGCTTTTCGGGAACATTTTCGGGCGTACCCCCTTAACGCGCAGCAATACTGCAACGCGCTGTGGCACGTACGGTCCCCCGATGAGTGCGCTTCTTTTGACCCATAACGCGCCGAAATCGGTTCAGCCAATCAAAAGTTATAGGCGATCAAAAATCCGAATTCTCGCGCGCGCAAGTCGTCACATATTAGGGTTGTACGCTGACGCGTACACCCTGATATAGAAGGATATGCCGATCGACTTTTCAGTACGTCAAAAACTACCGTATTAATACTTTTCAAATATTAATATCGAGATATTTGCATTTGTATAAAGCTGTTTTATTTGCATGTCGATGCCGTTTTTTGTCCTTTGAGCGCAATCGCACAAATCGTACATCGTTGGTACATGTATGGGCGTACGACATCAGTGCCACATTACTACATGTACCGGAGGTATACGTACACTTAGGTTACGTACGCGTTCATTACATGTCTATAAAATACATGTTCATCGTTGCATGTTACATGAAGACCAGCAACTATCCCCAGTAGACCTAAGCCACTCTCTCTCTCTCTCTTGTACTAGGAGTGCGTATGACGGAGGCGCTGGCTGCCGGTGCCAGCTGTGTGAGGAGGAGTACGCACAATTTGTCGTTCATTTGTAAGCATCGACAACAAAAAGTCGCGTGCAACGGGCTACACAGCGCGCGTCCGTGTTCACTGAGGCCGTTTCTTCTTCGTCGTCGTCGTCAAACGTTCAAAAGGAACGGTCGCGTGCGCGCCGCTCCAACGCGAAGGACAGCGGCGCAAATAGGGCCGATGAAGTGGCGTCGGCTGACGGAATCGCGGCTAAATCATACATAATTTCCTCTCTGGTGGCTCGACGCCGCCGACCGTCTGCGCCGAGCGAAGATCGCCAGAGTCGCCTACTCCGGCGCCGACGCCAGTGTTTGCCGATGGAAATGTCAACTGAAAATGGCTGCACCGACTGCTCTTTGCCGCTGCTGCTGCTTGGGCGCGTCCGGCCGCTACTCCAGGCCGACGAGTAGGGGCGTTTAGCGAAGGCGCCGTCGCCGACTCGAGCAGTCGGCTTCTCATCACCCACGGTTGCCGTTCTCTGCAAACTGTCGCGATCCCACTTCCACCCGCACACTCTGCTCTGTTTGCGCTTATAACCCTGCTCTGCAGTCGAGTGCTCTCCTTTGCGTTGGTCCTGCTGGGAATCCGGAAGAATGACTACCCGTTCGGCATTGCGATCTCCTCGGCCCTCGCAACACCGACACAGATTCGTCGCCTGAACATTTCCCCGCGCAGCTGCGTTTTTTTAAACGTCCTGCCCGGAAAAGCCGAAAACGAAACAGTCATTGGCCAGGTATATTCATTGGTTGCGGAGGACGGCCGAGACCGACCCAGCTTCTTGCTCGGCCACGTGTGGCCGCGCCGGTCGGTTGCCGTCGGCGCAGCTCGTTGATTCGCTATTATTCAGCTGCGTCGATGCGGGCGCGCGCGCGCGAGCCATCTGAGGAAATGGGTAGTGTTCCGCTCGTTGTTCCGCGCCAATTCTCTGCTTCCTTTGGGCAGAAGCCTAGTCATTGCCGGCGCCCCTCAACGCCCTCTCGGCCCGCGTAAGCGTGCCGATTAAATCTGTTAAGCCGCCAACGCCACTGTTGCCGACGGACGGCGCAGCGCACGCAGCCTCGCTAGAACTGGCTTGATGTCTTTTGCCGGGGCCGCTTGGCGCGCCAGACCTTCAGTAGGGCGTCCGGGGCCTCAATCAACGGTTCCATTATTTAGTTCGGCTTCCTCCCGAAATAGAGAAGTTCAAAAAAGCGGCCGGTCGGCGGAGCCACAGAGCGAAAGGCCAACTCGACGCCGCCCCGCTCATGGAATCGTCTTCCTCTGTGTCCGGCAGCGTTGCGGCCGCCAGGGCTCAGCAACAGCAGCACCAACACCAACACCACTCGCCACAACCACACGCCGCCATGCGCTCCATCATCTATCAGGGGTGGGTTGGCTTTTTTCGACAATTCATCTTTCGCAGACCTCACTCAATTCACTCGGAACGCGCTCGGCTGCTGCCGCGCAAAAGTCGACACCGCGCCGTTCCTATGTAAAAAAGGAGCTGTGGGGGGGGGGGGGGGGGGCGAGGCAATCAAGAGTCACCAAAATCGGTGCGGCAGCGACTTCGGCAGCCGAATGAGCGAGTGTTCCCACGAGCGTTGGAGCGGGGTTGTCGGCGACGGCGGTGTTGGCCGCGCCCCGATTTGATTCCCGTCTCGCGGTTGTCCTTTTCTCTATCCATCTGTTGCTCTCGCCGCCGACGATAATAAAGCTCGGCGGATGGGGGGAGGGGGACGTGGACGAGAGGAGCGGAGGCGGCCGTTGCCGAGCGTACGCACATGTATACGCCAGCGAACTTCCAAGAAAGATGAGTCGGGCGGGCGCTCGGGATTGAGCCAAGCCGGCCGCTTCGACTTGCCGCCGCGGCCGCGGCCGCCGAGGCGACGCGACGCGCGTCCGACGGACGCAGTGGCAAAAGATAAAAGCCTCATCTGTGGCGAGAGAGCCGTGCGACGCCGTCGCGCGGCCCGCCGTCGTCGTCGTCGCCGCCGACCGATGCGACGAGAGCTGAGAAGAGTGGCTAGCCGCTTGTCCATTCCGATACGGACGAGGAGGCAAGCGACTGACTCGACGAGGAGACGCAGCTCAGCAGCAGCGCTACTCTCCCACCCTCCGCCCTCCCACGACCGTTCCGCCTATATTTTACTCGAATTAGAACGTTGAGTCTGCCCCGAGGAGCAAGTTGATATCTCTCGAAACCATAGGCGCGCGCGTCCCGCCCGCCCGCGGCCACCGGCGTGTCTTTCGCTCTTGCGGGCTATATAGCTCCCCGCCGTGAAATTGGCGCTCGGCCTTCATGACGCGAAATTGTGATTATCGCAGTCGTCGCCGTCGTCGTACGACGGCGACAACAGCGCCACCCGTAGAGACAGAAAGGAGAGACTAGCTGGCGCCATTCCCAGCCTTTAATCTCGCCTCGACAGTCCTGTAGTCGTTCGACTGGCGCTCGCGCCGCGCGCCTGCACATCCGGGGCAGAAATCAGCGCGAAAACTCGTAAAGGCGCGGCGCCGCGACGGACCGCTCGTCATCGGCACGCGCCCGTTCGCATCTGGCGGCGCCGTCGGCGGAGGTGCTGGCCGCGCCTCCCGACCTCCCCTATGAAATGCCACGTGGCCATTCACCGACGAGCGGCGTTCGCCCAGCGACAGCGCCAGCTGCAGCAGCAGCCCAAGGCGCGCCGGCACACCCAGCCGCAGCCCTCGCCTTCGTCCAGCGGCCGCACGCCGACCGGCACGCCGCGGCTCACGCCGCCCGCGCCTTCGGGCGTCGTCGCCGCCGCCGACGCCGCCGGCCCCTCTTCTGCGTCGGCCGAGAAGATGTCCTCGGCGTCGGCGTCGTCGAACGTCGTGGCCGCGACTTCGCTGCGGCGCGTCGCCGCGCAGCGCGCCATCGGCACGCCGGCCTCGCCGCGCCAGCGGACGGTCAGCAGCGAGTGCTCGACGTCGAGCTCGCCCAACGCGAGCGGCCGCGCCGCCACCGCCCCCGCCGCCAACGCCACCGCCCCCGGCGCAGGCGCCGGAACCGCGCAGTCACTGCCCCACAAGACGCTCTCCGCAGAGCGCGAACGACAGCTGATGAACGAGATTCTCTTTAGGAGGGACGAGCTGGCGCGAGAGCAGAAGAAAATGCGCAAAGTCAGAGGTGGGTGCCGTTGCGAGCGCGTGCAATGGGTGCAAGTGACTGTGTGCAATGTACACGCCAAGTACAATGTGCTCTGTACATGCATATGTTGTACATACATGCAACGTACATGTACTATGTACGTTGTACATACATGATACACGTACATGTACATTGACTGTGTATGTACATGTACATGTACATTGACTGTGTATGTACATGTACATGTACATTGACTGTGTATGTACATGTACATGTACATTGACTGTGTATGTACATGTACATGTACATTGACTGTGTATGTACATGTACATGTACATTGACTGTGTATGTACATGTACATATGTACATTGACTGTGTATGTACATGTACATGTACATTGACTGTGTATGTACATGTACATGTACATTGACTGTGTATGTACATGTACATGTACATTGACTGTGTATGTACATGTACATGTACATTGACTGTGTATGTACATGTACATGTACATTGACTGTGTATGTACATGTACATATGTACATTGACTGTGTATGTACATGTACATGTACATTGACTGTGTATGTACATGTACACATTGACTGCGTATATGTGTGAACGGCTGTTCAATGTAGGACGTGCGAGTGGCAGACTGTCAGTTCATGTCTCTCGTTTGTTTACCGTAATTATAGATACCGTACGATACGGTATTGGCATGCAATGTGTATGTGTGGGTATGACCCAATTGATTTCACCGACGCAGCATTTTTCACATCCATTCCATCGTTCCAATTTTGTGGCCTTCCCTCTCTTCGCGTCGACGGTTGTTTAGCTGCGCGTAGAAAATCCTTAATTTCAAAAATCTGGGCACCGCTTTGCGATTTGTAATTTCTCATGAGCAATCCATTTAAAAGTATACTTCAGTGCACCTACATGATTCAGCTGCGCGTAGATAGCGACGAGCAGGTGGAGGCCCATGCATGACTGGGCAAGGAGAAAGAAGCAACGCCTGATATATGGTACCTATCCAAATCCCAATCAGTTCGTCAACCGCCGCCTCAACTCTCGGCGACGGCGGCTAGGGTCCAGTAAGTGCCTAGCCTGGCCTCTCCAACCAAACCCGGCGCAAGAAAAGAGGCTGCAGAATCGTGATTGCGACCGATTGACGTCATGACAGAACCCAGCGCTTCTTACGAGACAAGCGCCCTCCGGGGAGCTCTCAGCTCGAGACATGGTCCTCTCGCGCTGACGACGGCGCTTGAGCGCTCGAGCTGCGTGGGGCAGCAGCGCGCCCCTCTCGGCGCCAATTGTCCAAATTTGGTCGCGTACGAAGACGGCCGCCCTCCACGACAACCTATTTGCGCAAGGCGGAGAACGGAGTACGGCTCAGCCGGCTGGCTGGCGAAAGGAGGGACGACCATGGACGAAGGCCGACCGGCGGGTTAACGCTCGTTGTTTCTGCAAGGGACAAGAGATTATCATGATTACGTGGACGTCGTCTTCAACTAATGACCGCCGTCGTCATCTCAGCGGAGGAGAAGCGGCGGCGGCGACGGCGCTCGTCGGCGCGACGCCGCTGGCCGGCGGTCGACTCGGCCGCAGAGTGCCCGTCGCCGCGGCCGCAGCCGCGGCCGGGGCGAAAAGATGCGCCGGCGGGCGAGCCATCAGTGGATGATGACGCCGAAGAGTCGGCGACGACAGCCGACGCCGTGCCACCGCTCTCGCACATGCCGACGACAGCGGCCGTCGTCTGCACCTATGCCATCCCGCCGTCGTCGTCCCGTTTGCCCATGTAAGCAAACGGGTCCAACCAAGCCAAAGAAAGCCGCGCCATCGCCGCCGCGGCGGCCTTGCTGCCGCCGCAGGCGTCGTCGTCCGCCTCTACTTTCGCCCCGTTCCGCTCCGTTTCGTTTCGACGCCGTTTTCCGCCCCGCCACCGCCACCGCCACCGATGTCGTCGTCGTCCGGGACTCCATTCCACTCATACGCCGGCCATAATCACCTTTGTGCCGCTACTAGAAAGCGTCGACCTGACTGCGCCACCGCAGGCTGCCGTCTGGCTTAAATACTGGGCGCTGCGAGGAGTGGAGCGGCCTCGACAGCCGACGACGGCCGTCCATTTCGATCGGTCGTCTCGAGTTGGCCCTTGTCGGTGACGCCGATGGCGACAATGGGTCGCGACCAGTCGGCCCTATCCATTGTTGAAGAGGCCTCCGAAGAGCAGGCCGCCGCCCGGTTGCCGACGAGCGGCCGGGAATCGCCGCCGACAGCAGAGGCGGTCGTCGGTGCAGCAGCGGGCGCCAGACCGCTCGACCTCTCCAGTCCGAGCACGTCCTTCGACGACAACTCGTCCTCAGTCTCGTCACGCATGCCGGTCACGCCGCGCTACCTGCCCGTCGGTCCGGCGACCGTGCAGCGGCGCCGGCTCAGCGCCTTCCTCGTCGACGCGCTGCGCCAGAAGCAGAAGGTCGCCGCCCGTCGGCAGGAGTCGGCGACGCTACTCGAGGAGGACGGCTCCGACCGCGGCGCGGCCACCATGACGCTGAAGCAGAGCATCTCCGAATACGTCCTCGGCAGTGAGTCCCCCCTTTCGTCGTCGTCGTTCCATTAGGACAAACGCGCCACTTCCGCCGGCTCGACAAAATGGACGGCGCGACGCCGGCGCATATTACGGCGCGAACACGATTGTCTGTGTCGTACGTCTGTCTGCTCGTCTCAAAATACACTCTCCCATCCCACCGCCGAACCTTAATGTCGTTTGTTCTGTTTTGAGGGATTAGTTCCATTTGGAGCGGCATTCTGCCAAGGATGCACGGCTTTCGCCTTTCTCTCGAGCGCTTTCTTTGTCTTGCAAACGAAGAGGACGTCTGTCGTTTGCCAGCCGCGCCGTCTTCAATTTTTTTTGCATAATCTTGGATTATCAATGGCGGATATGCCGTCATTGGCGCCTTCCACCACAATTTGTGCGTGACGCTTCGATGGGTCCTTCCTCGTCCTCGTCGTCAGCTGAGAGGAGAAGCGCCGCGGCCGCCAAGGCTGCGAGTCGGCGGCGCTGCGGCAGGCGCCTCTCTAGCTCTCGGGCCTCGTCCGCGGGACCCCCATTGAGGCTGCGGCGGCGGGGCAAAAGCCACCACGAACTTTTTCTGCATTGTTCTCGAGAGGCCAACTGTTTTCCGGTGTACGCCGTGGGGCAGCGAGAAGACAGCCGGCGGCGCAACGGCGCCCCGCCGCGATTGCGCCGTTAGCCGACTCGTCTTCGACGCGCCTCGCGCCGCCGTCGCCGCGCCCGCCACACGACGCAGTCGTCGTCATTCGCTGCCGGCTGCGCGCGTCGCGTCGACCCTCGTCAACCGCGTCCCGGATGGCCTTCGCAGCCGTTTTCTTGGGCCCCCAACACCCAGACTCCCTCTCTCCCTCTCACTCGCTCCACTTAATGCAAAGCGGTCTGCTCTTTGTTTCGCCGACGCTCTCTGACTCCAATTTTAACTTTCGCGTTGAACTGCATTGAAACACGATTTCTCTGTTGGCGGAGTCGCAGCTTCACAAACAGTCGGTGTAGCGCGCTGCGCTCGGCGCTCCCGCATCGCCACAAAATGCGTGCGGTGTGTCCAGCTGAGACGCCCACCACTCCGTTGCCACTGAGCAACACCATAGCGTCCACGCGTGTGCTGCGATGTTGTACATTTAAAATTTAACGTCTACATTGATCCAGCCAAGCCATTGACGCGCCCCCTGCGCTGCCAGAAGCTAGGTGACGAACGATACTCCTCTCGTGATTGCCAGGTGATGCCGACGCGGGTCGAATACTCGTCGACTCGCCATTGTGGGACATTTCCAAGCTGAATCGGCTATAATCTGGCCGGCATCGTCGGGCCAACTGCCAATAAGGATCTCTGGCGTCATCGCGGCCGCTCGAGCGACGGCGAAGCCGTCAAATCCGCCAAACGAAGGCATTCTACGGCCAAAGAGCGCGGCCGAGCGCAAACAGCAGTGGGCCAATTTGGGATCATGTAACCGTGTTAGGCCAGCACGACGAGGCGCGTGCAGCCCCATGCGCTTTCTCCATGGCCGACTGCCGCCAATTAGTGGCCGGTGGCCGAGGAGGAGACTACGCGCCTGAGACCCGACGGCGCGGCGACGGCGGGCAGTGGAGCGCGTCTCGCCTCGTCCAGCCCCATGGTCTCGGCCGACGACATGCAGAAGAGGGCCGAGCAGCAGCTGCCGCAGGCGACGACGAGCTCGCTCGTCACCCTGCCCCGCGCCGCCGCTGAGTCGGCCGGCGCCTCACCGTCCGCCTCGGCGCTATGGCGCCGACCGCGGCGCCGCAGCAGCAGCTTCCAGCTCAAGTCTCCCAGCTCCGGCAGGAACTCGCAAGCGGCGCTCGCCACTTCCGCCGCTGCCGCCCAGAGTCGACGCGTCAGCAGTCGCTTCCAGCACGCCCACTCCTCCTCCAGCAGCGCCAGTCCCCTGCTCGAGAAGGTCTTTCGCACTCTGGCCAATTTGCCCAACGACTTGAGAAATGGTGAGCGAGTCACTCGTATCTTACACGACCGCGCGGCCCCTGTCACGCCTGTTGCGCGCTCAAAGTCCCGCACAATTGCCGCTAATGTGCTCGTTTCTTTCCTGCAAAGCGTTCGAGTCGACAGACGAACACCGGCGCTGCCGTATGTATGGGGCGCGGGGCATAGTAGGTGTGCAATTGCTCTGCGCAAGGGTTCGTTGACAGCTGTAGCTAGAGTTGAACATAGTGGTGGGGACGTTAGCCTACAAGTTTGGGGTCGTCTCTGCCGCGAAAGCCTCTGGATTAACGAATGTCGGTTCTTAGTCGCCTTCTCCTTTATTGGACGTGCTCGGCAGTTCTGCTGATTCTGACTCTCCATAGACGTCCTCGCGTCCAGCTGCTGAAAATGAATGCCAGGAGGAGAAAAACGCTCAGACGCTCTTTTAGTCTCAAGTTGGGTAAGTAACAAGTCCTCCCTTTGCGCTTGTAACCTGATGGTGGAATGGGGCAGAATACAGAGTCGTGTGACGCACCGTTTGTAGAAAACTTGTAATAAGACGGAACTGCTGAACTGTTCAATGGCAGCCCATTCCGAGTACAGCGTACCAATGGCGCACTACTGCCGCTCGGCGATGAGGACGTTCAATTAATCACTACTATCGTGTCGAGATGTGCGCGCTGAGCGCGTGGCGTGCTGGGATGACGTCGTGTGCCCGACCGTCGTTGACGACAAGGCCGCTCGCCTTGTCTAGGTGTATAATTCTATCGACGCGCGACGAGCGCCGCTCCCGCCGTCGCCTGCGTCAGTCGGCGCTGCAAATTAGTGGTCCTCGGTTGTCACGCAATCGAGCGACGGTGTCCTCGGCTTAAATGGACTTTTGATTGGTTAGACGGCCTCTCGAGGCTCGGCCAACCTGCCGACGCCGACGACGCTTGCGTCAGTGCTCGCGCTCCGCCGCCGCGACTCGAGAAGCACGCGCCGCCGCGGCGCTAGCACTCGAGAGCGCCGCCGACAACTGGATTCGGCGTCGCCCCCTCAGCGATAGAGGGCCACCGTTGGCCAAGTGAAAGAGACAGATGCCGAGGCGTATCGCTTTCGAGTGGTCGCTGCCGGCCAAATGTCGGCGTCCGTGGGCGGCGGAGGCGCGGCCTCGCGCTCGTCGACTTTAGCAAGACAACAACACTGCCATTAAGCTGGCAGCGCGGCGCTTCCGCAACTGGCGCGTCGGTGCAGTCCTCCGCCACCTCCTCCTTCTTTCGTTCGTCTTTTTTATGACGACGCTGCGCCCTCTCCCGCCGACCCGGCAGCCGCCGTCGTCGCCGCAGGCGCCAAGTCGCTAGAGACGAATCAGTGCCGAGACGTCGCGAGCGAAAAACCGACAACTGGATTGCTTTTCATCAGCGCCAGCCGACTCCTCTTCGGAGTCGACAAACCCCTGGTTTTTTTATCTCGACCGACTACGACCGACATGTCGTCTGGGCCGCCTTCGCCGAGTCAACTGTCTCCCATGCACGGCAAGTCGCCCTCCAAGTACAGCAGCCTCTTGTCGCCCAGCGACGCCGAAGGGCCGCCGCCCAGGAAGTCGGGCTCGACGTGGAGTCTGCTCGAGCTGGTCGGCCTGCGCGCCCGCAGCGCCTCCGACTACGCCGGCTTCGTCAAGACCAAGGACAGTCGCGAGAGTCTCGCGAACGGCGAGCCGGCGATCGCGAAGCGCGCCAGCAGCTTTGGAAAGGCGGAGTCCGTCTCGCGACGAAGTCGCTTGCCGAGGAAGGCGTCGCCGCGCGTCGTCGCCGAGGCCACGAACACGCACGCGCTCGGCAGAAAGTTCAGCTTCACTCTCGGCTTCTCCCTCGAGCTTCAGAAACGGCTCGACAACGGTAGGAACGGAACGGACAGGAAATGTGTGGTTACGAACCAGAGTCGAGAGTCAGGTTCTCGACCCTTGGTCGACTCTCAAAAACATAAGCAGCAGTAGCTGCCAAAAATGTACCAAAACTACGAAAACACAAGGCCAGGGCGTCGTATGTAGTTGGCTTGGCGCCTTCGCGTCGGAATCGTCGTCAGGAGAGCTAACCAAACACTCCTTTGTACTCGTCCCACTGCGCGTCGTCTCTGGGTGCAGGCAGGACCGGCCTTCCGCCGAAGCAAGCGGTCGTCGTGCCTCAGAAGTTCGCTTCGCCGACCGCTTGAAAGGGAGAGCAGAAATGCGCCGCGGCATCTCCATTAAAGGGCGCGCGACGCCGCCGACGCGCGGCGGTTTCCCCACCTCGTCCATTCGACAGCTGCAGCGCCGGCTGCGGCCGCGCTCGACACCCTCTTGGAGCGGCCGTCGCGAGACAATCGGCGTCGCCGACGTCGCCGCTACCGGCACCGACTCCGACTCGAGTAGCGGTAGCGCGACCGGCCTCGGCCACTCTCAGCCGAGAAGTCGACGAGCAACCGTTGGCGGCGGCGGAGGAAGCGCCGGCGACGCCGACGACGAAGTGGCGTCGTCCAAGATGGAAACGTCCCGGCCCTTGTCGACGCGCTCCTCGTCCGCGCCGTCGACCTCGACCGTGCGCGGCCGAGTGCCCTTCACCATTGGGGCGCTGATCAAGGCGACGAGCATGACGCGAAGCTCGTCGCGCTTGCGTCGCCGCAATGCCAAACTCAGGCGCAAATCGACTGTCAAACAGCAGTTCGAGCGAAACTTTGTCAAGCGTGAGAACCGTCCGACAGATTCTCTGTCTTATTTCTACGTATATGCATTGAGCAGGGTGCTAGTGACATCTCTTCTGCGTTCTACAGCTGTCTGTTGCACTCGGGTCAATGCCCCATTGACTAGGCAACCTTTCGTTCAATCTGCTGACCTTGTTTACACGTACAATACCAGCAATTTGTATGTTGTGCTGAGTGTGTGCAGAGCGACTACCTGTTCAGCAGCAGAGCATGAGTCTGTGGGAGAGGTGCGGAGGCTGGCTCGTTTCAGTGCAAGAGGAGAAGGCGATGCAGGCAGTGCCGACGGCGCCCATCGACGCCAGCAAGTTCGTCCAGTACGTCCAGGAGAGGAGGAAGAAAAGGATACTCTTCAGGGGCGAGTTTCTGGTGAGTCGACACCGGGTTGGGGTGGGCGGGGCGGTGCCGACGGGCGGTGTGTTCCTCCTCGCAGATGGTCAAGAAGACGGCGGAGCACCACAAGTGCGAGGTGGGCGCGGCGCGGGAGATGGCCGAGAAGAACCAGTACGCCGAGATCCTGCCCTACGACTACAACCGCGTCGTGCTGCGCACCGTCACCGGCGACATACATTCCCACTACATCAACGCCAGCTACATCGACGTCCGTGTCGCGCCGTCGAAATCGGCGGGCCGCTGTCGATCAGTGTCGTCGGCCTTGCAGAGTTGGCGCCGCGAGAAGGCGTACGTCGTGACGCAGGCAGTCAAGTCGAAGCAGGGCTGCGTCGACTTCTGGCGTCTCGTCTGGGAGCTCGAGTCCAACTGCGTCGTCATGCTCACCAAGGTCTTCGACTTTATGCGGGTAAGTACGTACTTCCACTGTTCACTTGCTGTCTTGCGAATACATAGTCGCGAGAGTGAGCGCGCCGCTGCAGGTAATGTGCCTTCAATACTGGCCCATGAGCACCTTTACTTTTGGCAACATCGAGGTGGAGACCTTGGAGACGGTCACCTACGCCCACTTCGTGATTCGGACGCTCCGCATAGCCAAGCTCGAGGTGCGCGCCGCAGTGCGTGTGGGCTGGGGCACAGGCGACAACGAGGTGGATAATTGCGCGCAGGATGGCGACAGGCCCGAGCGGTGGCGCACGGTGCAGCACTTTCACTTTACCGAGTGGGAACTCGACAGCTTCCCCTATATCAGCGCTTTCATCGAGCTACGACGACGCGTGCGCCGCTTCACCGACGAGCATCCCTGCCCCGGACCGCTCATCGTCCACTGCAGGTTTTCGTTTGCTCCCACCCACTGTGCAATTCTTGTACTTCCGCAAAATATGCAAATAGAGAAAATAAAAAACGACAACAGTGGAGGATATGCACTTCTACTGTCATAGCTGCTTACATTACGTTAGAGTTAGGCGATTTTGGCACATAATCTGTCTGAATAATGGATTGTCTACCGTAACTTCATCTTATCGTATCGTAACCGAATTTTGCATACCGTAGCGCAATTGGAATGCACACCGTAGCGAAATTGTATCTAACCATAAACAAAAACTGGTGCGGTGTCTGTGAATGAATTGTAAACAGTAGTCGAGGGCGTACGATACAAATGAAAACGCGAACGCTTTTGATGCGTACATGTACAAGAGCTAAAGCGGTCGCGATCTCGTCTCGTTCAGCAATGGGGGTCCGCGTAGCGGCGCCTTCGTTGCGGTGGACGCGAGCTTGGAGCTGCGGTCGGTCGAGAACCGCGTCGACGTCTTCGGCTTCTGCAAGAAGCTCAATAACGCCCGTCAGGGACTCGTCGACTCCGTGGTGCGCAGCGACCGGCTGTCTTTGCTGCTCGGCATACACGCGTCGCGACAGCTGGCGCACAGAGCAGGCGGCGTTCAGGAGCAGTACCAGTTCGTGTACGAGGTGCTGTACGAGGCGCTGCTCTGCAACATCCAGCCGATCGCGATGGAGGAGCTACGCGACCGCTCCTCCATGTACAAGACCAAGAGCAACAGGGCCGCCATGGAGCAGCAGGACTCGCACGAGAACAAGGCGAGCGCGCGCGCGTCGACACGGGTGACCCTATCCGAATCACCTTGGCGCGGCAATTTGCAGCTGCTGCTCAGTCTGACGCAGGCGCTCCGCATCGGCGACTGCGCGGGCGGACACCGGCTGGAGAATCGGGGCAAGAACCGCGACGTCATGGTCGTGCCCCGTGAGTGGCGCTGCGCTGGAAGCGCTTGGCTCGGCTGGAAGTGCTCCGTTGCAGCGGACCACTCGCGGCCCTACCTGCAGACGCCGCACGGCGAGTCCAAGGACTACACGTACATCAACGCCGTGCACGTGGACGGCTACACGCGCAAGGCCGAGTTCATCGTCACCGAGTGGCCCAAGGCCAGCACGGTCGACTCCTTCTGGGCGCTCATCTTCGACCACAACTGCCACACCGTCGTCAACCTCACGAATCACTCCAAGAAAAAGGTGCCTTCCTTTACTTTGTGCGTGTCGGCGTGTCTAAGGGGAACAACGATTGCGCGATTAGGCCTACCCCCCGTTCATCAGCCACAAGCGTGGCAAGAAGACGTACGGACCATTCATGGTCGAAGTGCTCAACTACACCAGCTACCCTCAAATGACCTCGCACACAATACGTCTCCTGAAAAAGGTACGGTACATACCTGCATTACCAGAGGAGAAATTCCATTTCCATTCTCTACTTACAAGTTACTATGTACACAGTATAATCACATAACGTGGGCGCCTCCCACCTTTTACGGGCCCTATTGTGTGTGTCCATGATTTGTTTGAGTTGGCCCGCTATGATGTCCTGAGTTGCGTCGTTGTGGTTGCACGCTTGCGCGCATTTCTTGTTGCGTTGGCGTGCGCGCGCGCATCTCCGCGCACGTGCAGAAGACGGACCGGAAGCACATCGAGAACATGCTAGTCAAGCGCGCCAAGCTCCGCCAGAGCGGTAGAGAGGACGAGATCGACAAACTGGTCCGTTCGCTTGCGCCAGCCGCTCTCGGCACGGCACGCCTTCCTTCTCTCGCCTCTTCCATAACTGCTCTTTCAATGGCGCTGCTGTGCCTACCTACTATTGACTGAGTTGTCCCGCTGTCGCTCGGATTGCTGCTTGGTGCAACCGATGATGCGTTGTGTTAGCCACTTCAGTCTCTGTCGCCAGACCACTAATACGGAGTACGACGGACTAATATGGTTAGGGGCGATTGAAGAGTAGGGGACTAGTCCGAGCATGAATCGGTCCAACAAGCGATTGCGTACGGTCTGCTCTCCCGTTCAGACGTACATGATCTCCGACATGATGACGACGAGCATGAACGCGCAGCAGGAGGCCGACACCAAGATTTGCTGCATCATCCAGGCCAGTGAGGAGTCACATGGCGCTGTCTTTACAGCGAGCGAGAAACCAAGGGAGCTACGGTAATAACTGTGCGTTCTCTCTAGGTCAAGATGTGGCCCATAGAAAACAAGGTGCCTCTGAGTACGAGCGGTCTGTTGGACGTCATCAAGATGGCCCGGTCCTGGCGCAAGAAGATGTCCGACCGGCCAGAGACGAAGCCCACAGTCGTCATGTCTCAGTGAGCGGTGGTCACCAGGGACAGGGAGGAGGGGCCATTTCGACCACGCCCCCTCTTGCAGCAACGGCGTGAGTCGGTGCGGCATCTACGTGTGCGCGAACATCTGCATCGACCAGATGGACATCGACCACGAGGTCGACGTCTTCCACGCCGTCAAGATGGTGCGCATCAACCGGCCGCAGCTCATCGACATGAAGGTGCGTTCTTCCCCCGCCCGCCCGCCGACCCTCGATGCCGACCCTCCCTGACGTCTCTCCCCCCCCCCCCCGACCACACGATCGCCCCACAAGAGATAGATAAGGAACACACACACTGACGGGCACTGACGGACAAACGAGGCAGCACTCGGCGTTAAGCTGTACAACAAGCGGTCGAGCGCCTGCTCGTCCCTGCTAAGCTACGTGCGACTCAAGCGCCAGTCGACCGGGGACCCCTTCCATAGCGTACGCTCGAGTCTCCTCAGCCCCTCCGGCGCTAGGCCGCACCCCGCTCGCTCCTCTGTGCTGCCGTGTCTCTGTTTTTCTCCTCTCCTCTTGTAGTAACAACAGCAGAACTACTCTACGCCTCCCTAACCGCTAGTGGCGCCCGCGCTCCTGCGCGCGCACGCAGGTGGTGGTGGTGGTGGGACGCGCGCGTGTGCCATGTCCCATCTAGCTCCCCGTGTCTGGCGTGTCGTCGCGACACGGAGGAGGCGTTTCAGGACGAGTACAAGTACCTGTACGACCTGATGCTCCACTGGTACATGACCAATCCCGAATACCGGACGCTCGGCAAGGCCGCGACCATTTCGACTACGGTCGCGCCTGCCGACGCAAGCGAGCAGGCTGCGATCACCCAGTCGGACGGCGCAACCGGCCTCCCCGGCCCCGTCGACACGCCCGACTCTGCCGAGTTCGTCATGGCCAGCGATCAAACGCCCGGCTGACCTCCTGACTACACCCCCCACCCCTCCCTGCATAGCCGTCACTCTCCCCAAATATTTGGCAGCACTTATGCGACGGTGATCATGCACACGCCCTATATTTGTGGCCGCGCTTGTGTATCTTCCCACGCGACCGATTCCATTTGTGACGAGATGAGGGTGTTGTTGTACGTTGCTACCGCAGCGCCGCTAGTGTCACCCGGCGCGCGACTGGTGCTACAGTGTTCTCTTCTCCATTTCCGCGCTCGCTCGCGCCACTGAGGGACTGTTAGAACTGTATGTACGCAGCAGAGCACAGAGTCCTATATATCTTTATTTTCGACAGTCGGCTGTGTTGTACGATTCGCGTCACCAGTAAAGGAGGATGGACAGGAAGTGCATCAGGACGCACACATGACATAGTAAGGAAAGACACGCGCCTCTCTCGAATTACAAAGGCGACAAAGTCGCCAGCAGGTGTGGGTGGGGGAGCAAAGGGAGTCGGCAATTCAGTTCAGATGGGCAGAACGCTTCTGGAGGCTGACGAGGTCACGAACCGCGAGCAGAGGCCGCCGATGAGTCGTAGGCCCGCCTCGCCGCCCGGCACGTAGCTGAGCAGGAACCAGACGAGCGCCAGCAGCTCCGCCACTGCGCACACCACCGTCAGCAACGTGCTGTTGATCTGTGCATATAAACGTGCGTGCGTGCGTGCGTTGTTCTTCTGACGGGGGAACGAACGGACTCGTTGTGTTGTGTCGTTCGCTCACGGCGCTGATGGGTGATTTTTATCGCGAAGCCATCGGTCGGCTGCGCACACGCGCCGGCAGGCACACGCGTCCCGGCCGCCCATTAGCCGTGTCAACAAATCTCCGACGCCGGCAATTCACGCGGACGACGACGACGACGAGCTCGCCAATGTCAACAGTGCCGTGTACGTCTGCCGAGCCCGTTAAAGTCGTCGAGAGCAGAACAAAACAACCTCTCTGACGTCGCCATCGCCGCGCCTCTCCTCGCGTGTCGGTCTCGTCAAACCGATCAAAGGAATATAAATCGGGCGGGCTCTTCACCCCCAGGCACAAGTCGAGTCGGCGCGAGGGAATTACCCAGTCCTCCGTCAGAGGTTGTTTTGCCATGGCAGTCGACTCGTAAGTCCTGCGGAATTCCCGCCTACAATTAAGGCTTTGATTTTGACTCAGGTTTCCAACGGGAAAATTTTCGTTGGGCCCAACATCTTAGCGTCTGTCTACTCTTGTCAAATTGTATCCCTGGAGAGGCGTGGGACGTGACTGGTGGCGTCGTTCGACCAGCTGATGCTGGTGGCGACGCCGGAGGCGGGCGCATTCCGTGTCTTCTCAGTTCGTTAGCGTCTTCCAAGAGACGGACGTGCGGAGGAGTCGAAAAAGCCATCACGTCGCCTAATTCCAGCGCTTCCTAATCATCGACAGCCAGTCACCGGTCTGGGGTCTCAGTGGGAGACATGGTCCAAGAAGAAGAAGGTGCAAGGCGCGTCTAGAGGCCGGCAAACGGCCGCCGGCCACCCCCGCCGCCGAACCCAATCCGTTTATCTGGAGGAGCGCGCCCAATTCACCGACAAGCAGCGCGACGCAAATTGAAACGAGACAAATGACGACGCCGCCGCTTTTAATCCTCTCTAGAGCCCCACAGGCCGAAAGACGCCTCCTCGGAAACCATCTCCAGCGGATGCAGCGCTGCTGGAGGCCGTTCGTGAGCGCTGCTGCTCGGATAGCTGCCGCGATTCACGTCAGTAGGCCAGGGAAAAGATAGGCAATCCTCGGCGGCTGCGCTGCTCTGACGCACCTGCGCGCAGCAGTCGTCTTCCGTTTGGATTTCCCGTCGCTCGGCGCGCGCCCATCATAATTTCTCGCCGACGCCGATGATTCGTGCCAATCTGCCGCCAACTGCGAGTTGCGCCAACCGCCTACGCGGCAGTCAGCGATTCTCCGACGAATTCAATAGGCTCTCGCCGCCTAGGCGCGTACGGTAGTCGTGGGCGCTCTATATTTCTCGACAGGTAGACGGACGACAGCCCCAATCAATACTAGGACACGCGAGGCGTCGAGATTTCTCAACAGGTATATAGGGAGGCAAGCGGCGGACCGACTCATTGAGAGAGCCCTCTCAGCAGCGGCTACGATTACAGCGAAGAAGAAACCGCCGTCGCGTCGACGCGCCAGCAACGCGCAGCAGCTGTCGTCGTCGACGTCGCCGCCGCCGCCGCTGCTGCTGCTGACGACGCCATTCGACGGCGCGCTCGAATAGCAAAGAACAAAAGATACGACGCAGCTGTCGGCGGTCCGTGCTCCTCGCCAAGAGTGAAACGCCGTCTCGACAGCGGAACCGCATTCCCTTCCGCCGCGGCAACAACGACCCTGCCCCCCCCCCCTTCCTCGGCTGACAACAACTGTTCCGGCAGCGGAATTTCAACTCTGAAGAGTGTCTACTGCCGCTGCCGGGTCGCGAGCATTGTTTCGAGGCCATTAGTCGGCCGGCCAGTCGTGCGCCCTTCCTGCGCCGATCACGTCCTCCAGCAGCCGAGTGAGTGGGGGCCAACGAGCGCCGTCGCGGACGCGCGAGTGCGGCCAGTGGGCGGCCGTCCCAGTCGACGACGACCGACAGCGCCGGTGCCGATCAAGCGAGCGCGGCGGTCGCTGATTTCGCGACGGCCAAACATTTTGCTCGTTTCCTGGGCAAGTCGTCGTCGTCGTCGTCGACAAGAGGCCGTCGTCGCCAGCAGCTCAAAAGGCCCAATTTGGCGCCGCGGCCCGCCCCGACTTTCGACGGCTGCTGTTCGTCACGGCCGGACGCGGTGCGCCAGCGTCCAAACAAGTGTGCTGCCCGGCGACGGACGGCGCCGGGAATCGCCGTCGACGGGCTGCTGATTGACTGTCGACGAGCGCCGACGGAGAGCGTCGACAGGACTGTGACGCCTCTCTACCAGAAGGCGGACTAGGCGGAGACAGGCGGCATCATGAACAAGGACAAGAAGGGCAAGAAGGGGAAGAAGGAGGACAAGGACAAGGGGGAGAGCAAGGACAAGAAGCAGCGGAACAGCATCTTCCTCCGATGGACCTCGCAGCAGAACAAGGTCACAGACACGCTCGAGGGCATCACCGAGGACGAGATGGACGAGTACAAGGAGGCCTTCCGACTCTTCGACAAGGTCGCCTGCCGCGCCCGCTTCCCCCCCCCCCCTCCCTCTGTCCTCCTGCGCAGCATGTTAGACGCTTCCAATTAGCAATCCGACTATCGGCTTTCCACAGGGGGAGGGGGTAACGGAAACAACGGAAGCCAGAGGATTTCTTGTCTGAGACAAAGCTGTGCGAAACTTTTTCCCGCCCGCGGTCAAGGTCCGTCTTTCGCCTAAGGGGCGGTTTTCAAGTTTGGGAAACAAATGCTGGACTCGGGGAGCATGCTGTGGCCTGGGTTGCTTAAGGACGGCAACGGCTCGATCTCGTCCAAGGAGCTGGGCATCGCGATGCGCTCGCTGGGCCAGAACCCCACGGAGCAGGAGCTACTGGACATGATCAACGAGGTCGACTTCGACGGCTCCGGCACCATCGACTTCCAGGAGTTCTGCCAGATGATGAAGCGCATGAACAAGGCGAGTCCGCGCCGTCTGCCTGCCTCTCGCCAGTTCACCGTTTTGTCATTTGGTCCAAGCGAGCATGCGTGCGTGGAGAGGCGCATAGCGCGCGTCGCTTTGCAGGAGAACGACTCGGACATGATCCGCGAGGCGTTTCGCGTGTTCGACCGCGACGGCAACGGCTTCATCACGGCCGACGAGTTCCGCTACTTCATGACGCACATGGGCGAGCAGTTCAGCGACCAGGAGGTCGACGAGATCATCAACGAGGTCGACATCGACGGAGACGGACAGATCGACTACGAGGAGTTCGTCCACATGATGACCGGATGACCCCCCCCCTCCCCTCTGTCCCCTGTCCGGCCTGGCGCCTGTGCAGAGAGCGTGGAGAAAGCGAGCTCGCTGTCTTTCTCCACCACTACCCTACCGGTACCCCAAGCTATGGGCTCACCTCGGCACGTATGTACAGCCGTCGTTCGCTGTCATGTCATGAATACAACGGTGTAGAAGACACGCACCCACAAGGAGCAGTAGAGCGTCGCGACGACCGACGTGACGTAAGCGACGGTGACGGGCAGACGCTGACGCGACACCAGGTGCGCCGCGTACGCGGCCGGGCCCCACAGCAAGGCGAAACTGAAAGTGACAAATACACATGAGCACAGCAAAGAAGAAGAAGAAGAGCACAATAAGGAAAGAACTGTGCACGTAAACTGCAAACGTTGGAAAAACGCGTACCGTCAACAGACTGTCACCTTCCACCACACATTGTACGCTCTCATTCCGGGGGGGGGGGGGACACGGTCCCGCCCGGCCTTCACTCAAACCAACTGGTTAGCTAACAAGTACATAAACATGGCATTGCAGACAATTGTACATGTTGTACTGCGTTGCATCGACTCCTGTTGTGATAAGTGAGTGAGGAAATTATTGTGGTACTGCTGCGCAGTTTAGCGCCCATGCCGTGCCGTTTGATGCGGCAACTTGAGCAAAAACAATACAGTGCATTGCATTTCCATCTTCTTGAGCATGTACCTTATGTACATTCGTTCAAACACAATAAACACAAAACTACATGTGTACAGTGTACGTGTGTGTACAGTACAAAATTCATGTACATTGTAGGAACATGTACAACACGGCAACCTCGCTTCATATGACATCTCGGTAATTTCAGAACCAAAGGATCTGATAATGCCGAGTTCGACTATACACAGGTCGACGCACGCAGGGGGGGGGGTGCTCTAGGAGGATGTAGCCCACCGGTCACAAAATTATTGAAGGGTTTAGTTAGACATAGACGGCTTCCCCGGTTTACACGGCGTAAATGAAGAGACACGGCTGGACCTGGCGGTACTTTTCTCATACGATTCTTTTCATTTGAGCGAACAATTTGCCTGTTCCTCACCTGAACAAGAAGAAGACAGATCCGAGAGTGTTGAGCGCCGCAAACTTTCGTGACTTCAACAAGATCACCGGCAAAATAGAGCGACGCCTGCAACTGTGCAACGCTGCCAGCATGCAGCAGTCTTCAAAGGCTCACTCGCGCTTACCAGTCCGCAGCAAAGCAAGCCGGCTCCGAGACAGAGGAAGAATCCTACGATTCTCTGCATGCGACTGAGTCCAAACGCGCTGCCACCCTTGAGCGCGCCGAACCAGCCGCCATTCTGGCCGCCGTCCGGCTTGCGCGGCCGCTCGGCGCCCTCCTCGTTGTCGACCAGAACGGCAGTGTCGGAGGACCGATAGCCCAGAGCGTCGGACAGGCGCGTCAGACCGCCGCCCAGACTCGACGACCACGCCTGCGCTGCCGACGGCAGAAAGGAGCTGCCGCCTTCTGCCGTCGGCCCATTAGAAGTGGAAGCCGCCGACGTTGCTCCTCCTTTCTGCTTCTGCTCCTGGACGAACGCCTTCAGCAGACTGTTGTCCGCCGACATTCTTGCGTGCGTCTTACTTTTTGTTTCGCGTTCGTGTTTTGGTTTTTCTGTAAAGTTGCGTAAAAAGAAAAATAGTACGCGTTGGAAGACATTGTGTACGTTTTGGCGCCGTTTCAAATCTACATACGTACTGTAGACAGTATCAATAACGCTCTCTCCGAAAATGCAAATATTGCGTTAGGACCACGATACGATAAGTACAAGTGTTGCTGATAAACACGCCTGCAGTTCACGGCCACGCTGACAGCTGGTTCTTCGATATGATCATATTTGCTTGAGAGTGCTCCACGTGCATGTATCACGTCGTACAAGAATGAGCCGAGTTCAATCGTTTAATCGAGCCGAGTTTGGTGCCACTGTGAGGCAATGAGACAGATATACGGTACGTACATACAGCGCTGATTTTGTACAAAAAAAAATAAAACGGAATGTACATCCGCGTGTGTGTGTGTGTGTGACACCAAAATCTCGGGCGCTATTTCTTGACGCCGTTGTTCTTGACGTCGTCCTTGCTGGTGCGCCTGTGGGGGTCGTGGTAGGCGCCCATGAGACTGAGCATGGTCGGCCCCTTGGGGTTGCAGTGCAGCAGGTTGCCGGCCGGCACGTTGGGCGAGGTCGGCGACTTGTCCTTGGCGCCCCCCGCCTCCTTGGCCTGGCGCGTCGACTGCGAGCGCGTCGGCTGGTGCGGCTGCGACGCGCGCTTCGACGAGCCCTTGAATGAGCCGTGCGGCAGTGTGTCCGTCGACGGACTGCTGTGACGGCGGTCCGCGCCGCCCGCGTGGCCCGGCGCCCCTGTCGTCTGCTGCCGGCGCAGCTGCCGACGGTACGACACCCAACCGTGGCCTGAAACGCCGCTCGGAGGCTGCCCGAAGCGCGAAAGTCCGCAATGGAACCGTGTCAGCTGTATACCTTGCTTACCCTGCGGCTGGTGTCCGGACGAAGTGTCGGGCCGGACGCCTGACGTCTTTCGATCCGATTCCTCCTTCAACCGCTTCTTCTCAGCAACCAACACCGCCAAAACCGACTTATTGTTTGCCTTCCTGAAGCGAAACAAAAGCACTTGGCGTTTGCCACAGCGCGTGCGCCAAAGTTCCCACTTGGCGGCTTCCTCTGGCGTACACTGCTCTCCGTTCTTGATCTGGAGAAGCTCCATGGCCGTGTGCGGCTCGAGCGCTTTCAGAATGGCCTCGACCGCGCCTCCGGCGTCGGCGAGCGCCGCGTGATGAAGTGCCGTGTTGCCCTTCCGGTCGTGCGCGCAGTGGTCGAGCGTCGTCTGAAAGGGCCCAGCTGTCGCGGCATTAGGCAAATCAAATCCGTCCGTCGTCGCGTCGACGGGTCCGCCACGACGACGCGCCTCGCTCAAGAGGACGTCGACAGCCGACAGCGCTTTGTTTTGAACTGCCGCCATCAGCGCCGTCTGTCCGTCGGCCGATGTTGGCAAATTGACGTCGGCGCCGGACGACAGCAGCTTTTTCAGGTACTTCGACTAAAATGAAGGGAACGTGGTCACAGCTTTCACTGACGGCCTCGCCTGGCGCCTGCGACAGTAAGAACAGCGAGGACAATGCTTGCTGGCGTGCGGCGCAACTGGGAATTCTGAGCTGGAGCGATCAGCTATAGCTCTTCGATAAGCTACAAGGCTTTCAATTGAGGCCGATTCAATCAACTCGATGGGAATGGGCGCCTCCTTCCACAAATAATTGAGTTGGAAACTCGAACGCATTTATAGAAACAAATTTCACAACAAACAAGAGGGGGACAGACTGAGTGCTGCGCGAATGCGACCGTACCACCGACAGTGCACTTGAGAGTTGATCGTACATAGTACATTGGTGAACACATTTTTTTTGGCCGTTGTGTGTGATCAAGGGATGTGTGCTCCTTGATATGGACTCATAGCGTGTGTACAGTGTACGAGCTATAGGCGTCGGGATGAATCACCAGCTTTTCCGGCTCGATGTTTGGCTTGTTGATGAAGGCGACGATGGGCGGGTCGCCGCAGACGAGCATGCGGTTGGGGTCGGACAGCGAGAGGCCCTTGTCCAGCTGCCGACGGATCTTTTCGATTTCCCGGACGGCGTCAGCCGCCGACATGCTTGGCCCTTCCGTGTCGGCGCGCGTTGATTGGCGATGCGCCTCCGCGGTGTCGGCCTTTTACGGCGCCGAGTGAGGAAGACGAGGCCGCCGAGCGCGACGGCGCCTACCTAGCAACCGGACATGGAAACGCGCGGCGCTTCGCCGAACGACCCGCCGTCCTCGTTGCCGAAGAGACGACGACGGCCGTCGGCGTCGGTCCGCCGAGCCACGAGGCTTGCTTGACGTCACGCAAGTCGAAAGCCCGCTCTACACCTACTGCTGCTGCTGCCGCCGCGCGTCGACACGGCGTCCTCTCATAAGGTTCGCAACTTGGGGGGGGGGGGTTGATTGCGACAGCAACATCCGCGCCAGAATTAGCTTCGACCGGCGGTTGTTGATGATGGCTCTGGACTGGCGCGTGAAATTGACGGGTGCTTATGGCCTCCTCGGTGGCGCGTTGCCATCGTTGTCGTCAGTGGTTCGTTGGTCCCCTCCCCCATTGTCGCCGAGACGAAGGCGACGCACACAGGCCGACAGCGCAACGCTGAATAGGCGCCGATAATTCCAAGGCCGATCGGTCAACACGTCGCGCGGCCAATCAAAATTCGTCTGGCGCCCAGATACGCACGCGTCTCTCCCGCACTGAGCAAATGGAGAAATCGCATTTCAAATATACCGCAAGCAAACCCTTTGTGCTACACCACTTGGCGAAGCACAATACACGCACGCTCTGAGTCCTTAGTTAGAGCCGTGCAACAGCCTCTAGTATATAAACGCAATATTGCGCTCTTGCACACTTTTCATCGATATGCTATACTTGCAGTCGCAGTCATTAGCTGAAATCTTTTCATTCGCTGAAATCTTCGTCATTCGCTGAAATTGCATATTTGCATACCATAATTTGTCTGTCAGTCATCGCCATTCTTCTATAATATATTTACATATCATTTGTGTGGCCCACAAGACAGTGATTTAACATCATGTTACGGTATTTTTTTGGATATCTTGAATTAACTCGATCTTGATTTTGACTTGAATATTTATTTCACGGTCCGAAACAAATTTATGAGAAGTGGGCAGTGGCTCGAGCGAAGTGTATATGACCTACATCAATTTACATTCCTTGTTAGCGTAGTGTTGTCACGCGCACGTCTGTAAACGCTCTTGAAAAATTCTGCGGTTGTCGTTTAGACTTGTCACGTTGTGCTTGTGCGTACACAGTGGACGTCCGTGTCAGGAACTTGATTCCCCCTCTTACCTTTTTGAGCGTTGAGAAACAGTTGCAGAACGTGCGCAGACGATACATTGTTTTGTTTTCAATATCCACAGGAAATGAAAGGCACCGAGTGTCCACAGAGGATAATAGAACATAATCACAGGTGTACGGCAACGAAAAGACAATCACACGTTTACTTCTCCCTCGTCCTCCTCCTCTTCGTCAAAAAGGCGGGCGGCGCGTCTGCAAAACTTGAGCAGCGTTTGACGACGCTGTGCAGCTGTCAGCGGGCGATTGATGTTGTACAGGAGATTATTTTTATTTTTCGCCACTACGAGGCTGGCGTTCAGATCGACGTAGGCGCGGCGCCGCTGTGCTGTTTAGGCCGCCGGCTGGCGTCCAGCTGGGTCAGACGAAAGACCGACTCGTCGTGGCGCTCCTGGAGCCATGGCAGGAATGTCCTAAAACTCATTGATGTCTTAGATCACTCGGATTATTGCACCGTAAAGTAAAGATTCCGCACCTCATGGGCGGATTGGTCCCGCCTGCGAACGACCACTTGTTGGCGCAGTGAAAACCTTCTGCTTCGTTCGTAGTCCTTGCAATGTCGGAATTGAAATGATTTAGGAAATAAATTGAAACGAAGGGTACCCGTGCCCCTCCGCTCTCCTTCCTCTGCTTCTGCCTTCGGTCAGCGCCTCTGCCTACTGAAAGGTCGCAGCGGACGAGAACATCGGCGGCCGGCGCTCACCGCAGTGGGACGCCGTTTGTGCGGATGGACGGCCGTTCGGCTGCCGACAGTCGGGGTTCAACTCTGGACTTTCTTCGAAACGAACGCCGCACTGGAAACGAGACTGCCGAGCGACGAAAAGCGTCGACTGACGCGGTCGCGCGAGGCTGCCGTACAAACTCGAATAGATTCAAATTTGCGCTTCGACACCGGATTTACCTACAGGCTACAACCCAAGTTCAATCACCTCATATCGTCAGATGTGATACTGGAACCCTGCTGCTGCGCGTGGGTCTGAACCCTGCTGCTGCGCCATTAGCATAGTGCACGTTTGATGACGTACACATAGGAGAAAGCAGATTGGATCTGTGTGGATGCACGATGCGCCGCGCAAGACTTTGATAAGTATCTGTACACACCAATCTGCTTTGCTAGATGTTCGACATTACAATGAGCACGCTAATAAAAATCTGTGGTTATGAACGATCTGCAACTTTTGCTCAACGCTCAAAAAGGTAAGGGGGGGAATCAAGTTCGCGTAACCTGGACGTCGAGGCAATTCCCAAAATATGCAACCGATACAAGCACAACCGATACAAGGGATTATTGTTCCCGCCTCCTAAGCCTTAGCCTAAGCCTAAGCCTAAGCAAAAGCCTAAGCCTAAGCCTAAGCCTAAGCCTAAGCTAAAGCCTAAGCTACAGTGATCCCTTGTATCGGTTGTGCTTGTATCGGTTGCATATTTTGGAAATAGCCGACGTCGACGACTGCAATGGAATCGAAGGATGAGTTGACTCTGCCTTGGTTGGCGCCGCCGCCGCAGCTGCAGGCCGGCCAGCCGGCTCTCTGTGTGCTTTGTCGGCGGCGGCGGCGGCGTGAAAGCGAAACGTCGTGAGCTGCCCGCCGCTGTGGGTGTCGCAAAGCGCGAAGCGCGGCGTGCTTATCATGCTTCGCCCGGTCCGCCGGCGGTCGGGCCCTGTTTGGCTAATGCGCAAGCACGTCCTTCGTTGCGTGCCTGCCTGCGCTCGTCTGCAGCGTGTGTCGTTCTTGCTCGCTCTCCTGGCGTTCCTTCCTCTTTGTCTTGATTCGGGTTCGTCGGGGTCGCAGTCGCACGCACGCCGCCGCGGTAGGGCCGATGGCAAATCACGCGGGGTCGACGCGTATGATTGGCCCGTAGTTGGCACGCCGACGCGCCGCTTTGTGATGCTAATGGCCGCGATATATTCCGTCTGACCCGCTCGCGCGGGAGCGCCGTCCGTCCCCGGTGTCTACGACCGATGGAGCGTGAAGCGAAAGGCGTGAACCGTCGGCAGCGGTGATCCGTCACGCTCCCTGGCCTGGGGGGACCCTGATCCGTCATAAGTGGCGTGCGACTGGGAGAGCCTTCTCTCCCGCTAAGCTAGGCTGCGCACCAAGGCGAACGAACGACGATCGCTTTGTGCTGCCTTCAGGAATTGTCATTGTATGGCTGCGACCGCGCACCCGCCTCGACACGCCTTCGGCGTTCGGTTCTCGGACACTCCGCCTTCTGCTGGCGCCGCAACCTCGGGTCGAAGGCGGCTCGTCGCCGCCGCCGCTGCCGCCGCGTCGTCGTCGCTGACGACGGCAGCGCCCGTCGGAGAGTCGCCGACGAGTAGCAGTTCCGATGACGCCGAGGATGACGTGGATTTCGCGAGGAATTCCCCGCCGTCCGTGTCGCACGGTCTCGACCGCAGCTGCTACACGCCTCCGGACGACGGTGACGACGACGACGACGAAACCAGCTCACCGTCGGCCGGCAGACGACCGGCTGGCGCGTCTTGGGCGGCGCTGCGCGATTCCGTGCGCGATTTCATCGACGTCTCCCACTTCGAGAACCTCCAGCACCTGGGAGAGGGCTTCTTCTCGGACGCGTTCAAGGTGCGCCACCTGACGACCGGGGAGGTGGGCGTGCTGAAAGTCAGCAAGGAGTTCTCCTGTCGACACGGGCCGGAGGACGCCAAGTTCCACCCGCCGCCGACGGCGCAGCGTCGGTCGGACTATTCCCTGCCGCGCCGACGGGCGCAACGGATGTCGTCGAAACGGGAGCGCCAGCTACTCATACAGCTCGTCCACCCCAACGTCCTCAAGTTCAAGGGGGTGGCGCTGGAAAGGACGGCGCTCTGCTGGGAACCGCACAATTTATTCGAGTTTTGCGACCGCGGCAGTCTGCACGCTCTGATAGCGCCGGCCGGGCGCGACGGCGACACGACGACGACGCAACAGAAGCAGCCCGACTTCCCGTGGCCGTTGCGCTGCTCGCTGGCGCTGGACGTCGCCAGGGGCATGGCGTACGTTCACGAAAAGGGCTTCATGCACCGCGACCTCACTTCCATGGTCAGTGGCCGTTGTTGTGGCTGGCTTTCGCATTTTCTTGCCCGTACATGCACCCAACGAGTCGAACTTCAGAACGTGCTGCTGAAGACGCGCGGCAGCGTGCTGTCGGCCTGCATCGCCGATTTCGGCCTCGCCTGTCGGATTCCCAAGCGCACGGACAAGGTCGAGCAGGTCGGCACTCCCTACTGGATGGCGCCCGAGTGTCTCAAGGAGCTGCCCTACGACGAGAAGGTGTACTTGTTCTCAATTCATTCCCAACTTCACATTCTCGCTACGTCTCTTCTCAGGCGGACGTCTTTTCGTTCGGCGTCATCCTCTGCCAGATGGTGGGCCGCGTGGACGCCGACCCCGACTGCGGCTTTCCCCGCACCGAGCAGTTCGGTCTCGATTACGTGGAGTTCGGCCGTCTCTTCTGCCCCAACGACACGCCGCCGCGCTTCCTCAAGCTCGCGTTCGAGTGCTGTCTGGTACGCGTCCAAGAAGCAGACGAATGTCCCGAGCCCGCCAATGCGTCCACGCTCTCTCTCAGATGAACCCGGCCACCCGGCCCAGCTTTCCGGCGCTCGTCAACTGCCTCACGCAGATTCGGCACGCGTCGCGGGGCGTCGGCGGCTCGAGACGACGCCGCTTGCAAGAGATCAAGATAGACGCCGGTGTGATATGTTGCGCTTGCTTGCGAGACGTCACACCGTCTAAACCGGTTCAGCATCGCTGTCGCGGAGCGCGTCGGACGCTGGAGTGTTCGGGGGCCGGTACTCACCGCCCGTCGTCGGCCTGAAGCGCCGAACCGAGCCGACACCGGTCAGCGCCCACTCGTCGCCCGAGCCGACCGTCCACTGCGCCGAGACGACACTGCCCTACTCGTCGCTGGCCAAGGAGGCGGCGCTCCAAGACCCTTTCTACGAGGTGCATGGCTCTCGGGACCAAGTTCGCTTAGCGAGAAAGCAGCGCCGCGGACCTTGATTGCAGCAAAGCCGCGGGAATCCGTTCTCGCTCAACGCCAAGTACAGAGACGGCCGCAAGTTGGTGCTGGTGCAGCAGCCGCCGTTGCCGACGACACCGGAGGTGGCGGGCCTGCTGAGCCCTCCGCTGCTGCGGCCCCTCTCCGGATTCTTGTCGCCCACGCCGCTGCTCGCTCGTCTCGAGCGCCTAGAGACCGCCGTCGACAGTCGGCAGTCGCAGCCGGCCGTGTCTCGGCCTCGGTCGCGCTCCGCTCCCAGCATGGTCGACCTGACGACGACGGGCGGCCTCGGCGCCGGCTCGACGACGGTCGACGCGACCCCGCCGTCTGCCGACAGTCCCCAGGCGGCGCGCGCCAAGCTCTGGGCGAAGTTCAGCGAGCGAGACGCGCGCTACTTCTCGCTGCAGGGCCGCCGGCACACCGCCAACGCGCTCTCGCCGGCGCCTCAAGAAGAGGAAGAAGAAGTCGTGGAGAGGGAGACGGAACCACAACCGTCGACCACCCAGTCTCCACCGACGGCACTGTCCCCGCCCGAACCCGTCGAACGCGAAACGGGCTGCGATCCGCCATTGGGCGGAATCGTGCCTCACTGTAGGATACTGTAGTCAGCGGGGTCTCGACACGAATTGTGTTGTACGTACACACGCGCGCGCGCGCCGCACGCGTATGGGTTTTTTCCGCTCGCGTCGTGGTCTCGAACTGTGTGAAAGTGGGTGGTCCTTTTGGGAATCGGTAAGGACGATATACTCGGCTGTACTTGTCGCACCGTAGTGACTATTGTCGACGCGCGTTTGTCTACTTATGTAGCTGCTTATGTGCCCACAGCGGGAGGAGGAAGAAGCAACCGCACTCGTATCGTGCCCCATCTTGCAGACGCTTGCTGCTATTATATGTCGTCGTGTCGTGTCGGCGCTGTCTGTCGGGGTTGTCGGATTTCCTCTGGTGACGAATCGCCCTCTCCGACAACCTCCCGACAGCAAGTGTACGTGCGTGCAGTCGCTCGCGGATTGCAACCATTTTTCTCTAGGTATGATGACACGAGGATCCCTCCCCCCCCCGCTTTGGTTGGTTGGCTCGCAAGTGCAATAAGCTATTTGGGTTCTCGGAGCGACGGGCGCGTCTGTGTCGGTTCCTTCGTCGTCGTCGTCGTCTTATTGGTGCTGTAGAGAAGCGAGACGCATGCGAGTCTAGCCCTCGATCGACTCGCAGCCATTCAATGCACTTAACCTATAATAGGCGCCGTCGCCGCCATACGGCCAGTCTATGGCCCAAACCGAAGTTGACAGCGCGGCGACCGCAGCTTGACGACATTTCTGGCGGATCCGAGTCGACGTCCGAACCTTTGGCGCTCGCGTAAGCCGGCGCTCGGACGGGCTGCATTCCAGTTTCGAGACGCCACAAAGGCGGAAGTGCAGCTGTCATGCGCAAAATTAGAACGCGTCGTCAGTCGGAGGCGCTGCAACGAGCGGCGGCGCGCAGCACGCCGCGCGCGCCGGGCACGCAGACGGCGGCCGGCGGTGCCGCGAGAGACTCCCCGCCCTCGTCGGTCTTCGGCAGCGACGACGAGGTCGGCACCCGGTCCCTGTCGATCGCCGGAGAGTCGCCCGTGCCGGGCGGCAAGTCGCGCCTCGGCGCATGGATACGCTTCAGGAGTAAGCAATCCCGGTTTTATGGCATTAGCCCTGCGTGGGCGTCGATTCTCAATGAAAATTCTGACATGCGGAAAGCGGAAGCTAATCAGAGTTCTGCTGCCGGGTTCTGTGCAGACGGCTAGGGATTTTGTAAGAATTGGGAACTAGAGAGAAATTTGAACACCGTGTCGCTATCTGAATAGCGAACTACTCGTCTTTCTTCAAAGAGTGCTATTTGCTATTCGACCGCTTTTTCTCGTAGAACGGTGCCCTTTGGTAGCTACTAGTCGGTCCTCGTATTCTCATGCATGCATAGCATAGCGATGTGGGTGGGCGAAACGGCGCAGGGAGCAGCAGCGAGTCGCGCAAGACGGACGCGGACTCGTCGTTTCTCATGGACAACGAGGTGACGACGCGGCTGGCGGCCGCCGTGGCGACCTGGCACGAGATCCATCGCAACCTCATCCGCATCACGGTCGGCGGCGAAGGGGACGAGGACCTGCTGAGTCGGCGCTTTCCCGACGACTTCTCAGACTCCGAGTACGAGTTCCAGGTGACTGTCCGCAGCTCTGACGTCACGCTCGCACTGACGCACCCGCCCGCGCGCTCAGGCGTCGGCGCGTCGGCGGAGTCGGCGCCGGCCGCAAAAGGCGGAGGACGGCGATGACGAGTTCGAGGAGTCCGATTGCCGACTGACGACGCGCAGACACGCGCCAGACAGGGGCCCACGCATGAGCAGCAGCGTCGGTGCGTCGACGCGAAATCTGTGCCAATTTTCCCACTCGGCAGTACGCGCACTGTACGAGAGGGTAACAACGACGAGAGCTGCTATACATACATACATACTGTTGTCGTAGGGACACGGAAGGGGCATGGAGAGGGAGGAGGTGCTAGTCGGCAGCAGTGTCGCGTGCAGAGAACCTACGCGAGGTGCCGGGCCCGGGCCGGTACCGGAAGAAGGTGGCGTTGCTGCAGCAGACGTCGACGGCGACGGAGGCGGACGCGCGGCCGCGCTCGCGCTCCGAGATGGCCGTCCAGCTGCTCGACAGCCTCTATCCCGACATGGCGCTCGCCAGCAAGTATGTACGTGTAAATACGTACGTCGCACATACGTGCGCCACCCTCACCCTGTGTACGCGCTCACTCGTGCGTGGCGCCGTATTTTCACCGGCACGGCGGCGAGCCCATTCATTATTATTAGCCGCGGCCAGAAACGGAGCACATGAATGGAGGCGCCCTCGTGCGATTCGCGGACGATTCGCGCCGCGCTGACATTTGCTTCCGAACGTATCTGTACCGCTCCCCCAGGTTACGGTAGACGTGTTGCACAGGTTGGCGCGTCAAAAACTCGCCTTGTTTGTGTCATCCCCGATTCGCCTCTGCTTCCATCCCAACTTCGCCGGCTAATGGCTTCACTTTGCGTCCAATTAGGCTAATTGAGGCGCACGCGATAGCGAGGTGTCGTTGTCGTCGTCGTCCTGTCCTGCGCTGGCGACGGCGGCGTCGAAACGCTAACTTGTGACGCCGCGGTGGGTGTCGCGAGCTCGGCTCGTCAATCCCGCTAGTTAGTCGGGCGCGAGGCGGAGACGGCGGCCGCGACCTAAGACGCGACACGTTAGCCGCAACGAGCGCCGAGGGGGTGGGCGGGGGGGGGGAGGTGGCCCGTTGAATTAAGGTCGCCTTGCGCCAAGTCAAGTGTGCCGTCCCCGCCGCCGCCGCCGGCGGTGCCGGCTGCTTCGGCGCTCGCTCGTCGCTTCATAACCTTTTATTAACGTACACAGGTGCGCCTGGTCGTTAGGAGCCGAGTATTTTCGAGCGCCCCTCAGTCGGACTTGGAAAGCTGGCCCAGTCGCGACGCGCCGCTCTGCCTGCCGGGCCCACCGAGAGCGGCTAGCATGAAAGGCGCCGAAGCCGTCGCCATCAGCGCCGCCCTGCCGTTCTTGCAGCACGAGCAGCAGCACCAGCGGGCCTTCCGGTCGCGCTCCGACTCGAAGCCGCTGCCCAGCACTCGACGCGGGAGCGGCCGGCGGCGGCAGCGTCGCGGCGCCGCCGACGACGCTGTCGACGCCTTGCAAGGCATGGAGTCGCACGCGGCGGCGGCCGAGGCCGCTCTCGCCCTCTCCTGTCCCGCCTCGCCCAGACTCAGTTGGAATCCCAGCGAGCCGGAGCCGCGCGAGTTCGACTGCGTCCACTGCCAACTGTCAGCCGAGCAGCGCCAGCTCGAACTCAAGGCGGACGCGGAGACGGCGGTGAAGCGGCTGGCGCGCCGACTCGAAGACTCCTTCTGGGGCAGGGCCCGGTCGCCGCCAGGTGCCCGGCAGCAGCGCATGACATTCTCGGAAGGAACGGCGGCGAACAGAGCGCCTTCGCCGAGTCGACTGACGGCGCTGCTGCCTTTGTCCAGGCCTCGGCAAGGAACGGTCGGCGCCATTCAGAAGGAGATACTAATGCTGCAGACACCGCCTAGCGGAGGCACAACGCGGCGTGGCACCCCGGACATCGTCGTCAGCAGTGTCAGCTCCGAGGAGGACAGGATTGGGAACGCGGCCGACGAGTCGTCGCCGCCCGTCTGTCGGCGCCTCTCCGAGCAAAGCAGCGGAGAGCAAGACCACGTCTTCTACACGCCCTTCCACAAGCCTGTTGACCAGATGGACACGCTGGGCCTGCCTGGCTCGGGCTGCGGCGTCCGCGAAGGGGCCGGCCAAGACCAAGACGACTCGGCAGACGGCGCCGCCGAGGATCCGCTGGCGCCGACTACGCGCTCCACGTCGATCGACCTGTCGTCGCTGCGTCGCAGCATCGAGGACATCGAGGCGATCGGCGCGCTCACGCTCGGCTACGGCCTTCTCGACTTGGAGTCGATCAAGTCGAATCGCTCCTTGTCGCACGACCTCTCGTCCACGGGCACGATGCCCCACAAGCGCAGAATGGGCAGTCGGAAACAATCGCGCCTCGAGCACTTTGCCGTGTTTTTCAGGTGGCTCGCACTTTCAAGCAGCCGTGTTTGCGGTGCTGCCCCTGCCGTTTTCTGCCGCGCACACACGCCCTCTCCAATCCAAGCCCCATAAATAATTGACATGGTACACAATGGCCGCCCGATTTGGTTGCCAATGGCAGGCCTGTTTTTAACGCCGCTACCCTTTTTCGGCCTTCGACATCGTACAATCCTGGCCACATGTTCGCATCCGATTGAGCAACGATCAACACTGCTCTGATGAATTTCAGGAAGGCGCTAGCGAAGTCGCCCATCGTCCGCAAAGGAGTCGACCTGCAGACACAGAGGGAGTCCGAACGCTGTGGGTTTAGCTGCGTTGTCGTGGGTCTCAATGTGGTTAAAGGCTGAGTGTAAAGCGCAACAACATTGGGTGTCGTCACGTGCGTGTGTAGTTTGGCGCGGAGCGCGTCGAAGTTCTCCGCATAGAGAGTGTCGAACGAATTCGAAGTGCGTGCGTAGCATGCTTGCAGCGTCAGCAGCGGCGGAGCCTTCGCCGCAGGAGCGCGGCTGGGCACGCTTCTGGGCGGAGACGGCGGCGAGCGCCGACCACTTCTGGATTCCTCTCAGCGGCCTGACGTCTGGCGGTGGCGGCGTTGACGCGGGCGTCTCGAGCCAGTCGGCGCTCGACACCGAGTGCTACTTGGGAGAACGGGACTGCCTCAAGACGGGCGAGAAGCAGCGCTGCGTCGCCTGTCACGTCACCGCGCACGGAGAATGCGTCGCCCTCCTCGAAAAGGTGGTCGTCGTCGTCTGCGTGTCATCTTTTCGTCGTCTTTTCGCGTCATCGTCGGCGATGAATGCAGATGAAGCTCAACTGCAAGACGAGCTGCCGCGAGCCGCCCAGCAAGGGCAAGGGCTCGCACCACCAGCAGTTGTCGCGCGACTCGCAATCGGCCCAGCAAGAGGCGGTGCTGCGCCACCACTGGCTGCACCGCTGGAAGCAGGAAGGCCGGTGCGCCTTCTGCACCAAGTCCTTCCAACAGAAACTGTTCGGGCCCAAGGTTACGCACCGTACGCACACGTCTCTCGCTCGGTCTCTCGACAACCGAGCGCGCCTTGCAGGAGGTGATCGCGATCTCGTGCAGCTGGTGCAAGACGGCCTACCACAACAAGCACGGCTGCTTCTCGATGGACCGCATTGACGAGGCGTGCGAGCGCGGCGCGCTGCGGGAGGTGATCGTGCCGCCCTACTGGATTCAGCGCCTCGGCTCCAACTCCCAGAAGAAGAAGTCGGCCGAAGCGCTTCGCAAGCGAAGTCGAACGCGGTCCAAGAAGGTCGGTGGCAGCGTCACGGACCGGGAAGGGACAAGTTAAAAACAAAATCGTCCGTTACCTACAGCAACGCTTGTTCCTCGTCAAGCCCGTGCCACACCCGAACCACGCGGCGTCGCAACCTTCGTCCGGCCCTCTGGCACTGGCCAGCCAGACTCCGCGCTGTCCACTGCTGGTGCTCGTCAACCCTAAGTCGGGCGGCAACAAGGGCAGTCGGTTGCTCAACACCTTCGCCTGGCTGCTCAATCCGCGCCAGGTCATCGATGTCATCGCAACTGGGCCCAGTATGGGGTACGAGGCGAGCCGCAGAGCGATCGAACGTCCTTGAAAAAATGCGTGCGCTTGTTCAGGTTGGACATGTACCGAAAAGTGGCGAATCTGCGCCTGCTCGTGTGCGGAGGCGACGGCACCGTGGGCTGGGTGCTGGAGACGCTCGACTCGCTCAAGTGGACCGTCTACCCGCCCATCGCGGTCCTGCCGCTGGGCACGGGCAACGACCTCGCGCGCGCCATGGGCTGGGGCGGCGTGTTCACGGACGAGCCCATGAGCGAACTGCTCGCCTCCGTCGCGCTCGACACCTCCCAGACGGAGCTCGACAGGTAGGTGGCGCGCGCGCTCCGCCGTCGGCGGTGCGGAAAAATTCACCGGCGCTGCACCGCTGCAGATGGCGCCTGGAGGTGTCGCCGAACCTGCAGACGCCGCCGTCGTCCGAGTTCGACAGCGGCGTGTTCGCGAGCGCCGACGCCGAAGGATCGGGCAGTGGGCGCGAGGAGAAGGCGGCCGACACGCTGCCGCTCACCGTCATGAACAACTACTTCAGTATCGGCGCCGACGCGCACGTCGCCTTGCGCTTTCATCAGCAACGAAGTGACGCTTCTGTGAAAGTCGCAGTCGAGAGACATCGCGTCCTGCTTCCATTCAGCCGCGAATCCGGCGCTGTTCAGCAGCCGATTTCGGAACCGGCTCGCCTTCGGCGGCATGGGCACCATCGATCTCTTCAAGCGCAGTTGGAAGGATCTCACCGAGCACATTCGCCTTATTGTCAGTTCGTTGTTCCACTGTCGGACCGCACGAGAGAGCTGGCTGTCGCACGATTCAGTGCGACGACGTCGACATGACGAGTCGGATTCGAGAGGGCAAGTACCACTGTCTGCTCTTTCTCAACATCGCCTACTATGCGGGCGGCACGATGCCTTGGGGCAGCAGCTCTGGCAGTGGTCCTCCCGCGCACCAAACGGGCGCCGTCTCCGAGTTGTCGGACTCGGCGGCCAGCTCCTCCGCCACGGCCACCGTCTCGTCCAGTCGACGCGCCGTCGGCGTCGTCGCCGACAAACTCTCGACCGTGTCGACGGGAAGCGTCACCGGCCCCTTTCTCAAGCCGTCCCAGTGCGACGAAAAACTCGAGGTGTTGGGATTCACCGCCGCCACCCTCGTGAGTTCTACAAGCCAACTTAGCAAGTTTCGGAAACCAACCGTTGTCGTGTACAGGCGGCCGTCCAGATGGGCGGGAGAGGGGACCGCTTGGCGCAGTGCAGTCGAATTAAGATTGTGACGTCAAAAGCAATACCTATGCAGGTCGACGGCGAGGCCAGTCTCGTCGCTCCGTCGAAAATATCGGTCGCGTTCCACAGCAGGGTAGGTGCACAGCAGGGTAGTTCCTCCAATAGTCAGGCTAGAGGAAATACTGTATTTGTATGCAAATATGGTTTACTACTGTGACTTTGAGTAGGACTACGACTATGTGACTACAAATTGGTGGTTACGATCGCATCAACGTACGTAGGTGCCCATGCTGCGCCGCGAGTCGACAAAGCCGAGTGGAAGTTTGCTGCTGTCGACGCCCGCAAACCGTCGGAAGCCGAGCGGTGGGCAGTCGGCGACGACGCCACAGCAGCAGCCGTCGACGAGCGCTTGTTCGGCGCCTCCGCCCTCCGTCCAGCCTGGCGTCGCGGGCGGCGGTCCCACGACGAGCGTCATTCTCAAGATCCCAGTCCTGGTCATCGGCAAGCACGACTACGACTCCTTCCGCTACGACTTCAAGCGCCTCAAGGAAACCGGTACGGACATTGGAACAGGAAACGTGGTGTCGTTCGCTTGTCTATCGGAATGTACACGTGCGACTTGCGAGCAGGTTTCGAGATCGGCACGGTGAACGTCGAGGCGGAGACGGACCTGCGTACGGTGCGCAGCATCGTGCAGCGGATACTCGTACGGCATCTGAGTTTGCCGTACGAGCCGACCGACCGGTGGCGCTTCATGGACTGTGAGCCAGTTTTGGCATTTTGTTCTTGCGTGAGACGTATTGTTGCACAGACGTGTCGAGCAGCTGCGTGGAGGAGGGCGTGTTCCGGGTGCCGCTCGGTCACGAGCCCACCGAGTCCGTCTCGGACGTGTGCAGTCTCGACGACTGCCTGCTCGTCCAGGACGACGCCTTCCCCTCCATGTTCGACCGCGGCACCATGCTGGGCGGCGCGCTCGTCGCTGGCGACCCGCGCTACCACCCGCCTCGCCACCACCGCCGTCACCACCAGCATCACCGCAACGTCGTCCCCGCCGTCGTCGCGCCGCGTCGGCGCCGCTTCAGCGAGACGCTGCGAATCGTCCTCAGGACAGAGCACCAGGAAGCGTGCCTCTGAAGAAGAGTCGAGTATGGTTCTCTTCACAAGGGCGTATTTTTTTTATTTTGCGCGAAGCGCGCTTGTCACTATTCCTCGGACGCATGTTCATAGAGCGTAGACAACGCGACCTTGTTGGAATTGCGTACTTAGGGCCGAGCGAGAGCACTTACCCACACGACGTTGTGATCCTCCCCGGCTTAGAGCTGGCGCGCGCGCCTGAGCTGTGTTTGAAAGTCGCCGGAAAACAGAGCGGGACAATATTCAAGGTCGAGTACTACGATCCGCAGAGCAAACAGAGCGACGTGAAAGCGTCAAGGGCGCCGATGACAAGAGTCGTTAAACGTCTGGCCTTGGCGCCTCCGTGGGCGTGTATTTGAATTCAAACAGGCGTCGGCTGTGAGTGACGACGACCTGCGTCGGCCATGGATTTTTCGCTGTCGCTTGTTGTGCACGCGCGTTATAGCGCGCGACGGTTTCGACAGGGCCTATCGTGCCTAGTGCCTCTCAGCGCCCATCCGTACCGCCCCCATCTAATTATGCGGCCTGCGTAACCGGCGTCGCGCCGACCCAATTAAAGGGAGCGGAGAAGCCCGACGCGGCCGGCGTGGCTGCTGCTGGCCCGCTGGGCTCTTTGATTGTTTACCGAGCGCCGTTCCCACCTGGATGGACGGTGGTGCGAAGTGGCTCCTCCTGCTCGGCGACGACAGCCAAGCCAACCCTCTGGAACTGTTGACAGATGGAGTGACACGACTAAGCGCTGCTTCGGAACTCCGCGCGCCGCCGATTGCACAAGCGCGCCCCCCGAGCGCCACCTCTTGTAGTAGACGGCGACGAACGCCGAAGAGGCGCCTCGCTCGTTCCCCGCCTATTGTAGGTAAACACTTGGGGATTTCGGCTACAGTCGGCGCCTCAATACTGGCCGGCTCTCTGACGTAACTACTTCGCACCTGTGGCGTTCAGTGTTGCGACGGATACGGTAGACACCAAGGCGCCCGTTTTCAGTGTTGCGTTTCACGTCGAGTGGTGCGCCCTCGAGATCGGCGCCCGCGAGGTGAGCCACTCTCCTGTAAGCTGTGCCGAGCGCTCCGGTCCAACGGCGGCGCCGCTCTCTTGACTGGTGGACTGCAGTCAGTGTCGTATGAGTCGCTTCGCTTTCCTAGCCGTACTCTCCGCGTGTATGATGAACTGTCGGCCTGGCCACAGTCTAGCTAGACTAGTTCGACATGCGCGCCATCCATTGTCGATGGCCGAGGTCGCAGTTACGGACATCCACCAGACGACCTTGCTGGCAAATTATGATCTCCAGCGTTTCAGCGCGCCAATCGGCCTTGGCTGTCTCTGTCTGTCGTCGCGCATTATCGGTCGACAAGCCACAGTCTATTGATTCGGTACCTAAGTCGAAATTTTGCGATAGGATCAGCGAGGAAAAATCACTGACAGAACGAGATGCTTCCGCTTATGACGATAGCCGTCGGTCCGCGGCGTCACCGGACGAAGTCCGTCATGCCTTTGCTCCTTCTGACCGTCTCTCAATCGGTCGAGACGAGGCCCTCGCGGCCGAGCCCTCTTCCTCCTCCTAAACGCGTCTATTGTCTGCGCGCCTTGCGCGCCGGGGTCTTTCAACTCGCCGCCGCGCTACTGCCGGCGCCGTCTCCTCTTCTTCGCCCCCCCCCCCCCTCATATCGCCCTCCCACGAATTCGTCTCCCTCTGTTGTCGGCAGAGCAGCGTGCGCCTTCTCTCCCCCAGTGATGGCCGAAACCCGTTGCGCGATTTATCGTCTGCCGCCTCGTCGGCACCTGGCGACGAGAACAGTCGGTCTGCGGTGGGCCACGTTGCGTGCGCTGCGCTGCCGCGCCAACAAAACCGCGGCTGCTGCGCGCCGACACACGGGATTCTTAACCTGCACTGCGACAGCTATTGTGTTCCCAACGAGCGTTTCCCCGCTCGTTTGTATTGGCTTTGCCTTTGGCGAACACCCTATAGAACGTTTGGACACCCCCGCCAGCGAATGCCAGCGCAACTCTGCCTCGTGTTGCGGCCCTGTATTGTAGCCTAATATCCGCGCCAACAAATGTGCGTTTGCACATGTGTTGTGTAGGCCGGTATAAACCGTGATCGATTGTCATTATATCCCCGCTCAGCTGGATGCACTGGCGTACAGCTGTCCTTCTAAGGCATATTTCAGTCTCAGTCGATAATTTGGTAGTGCAAGTGATCACCCAATTCGAGCCCATCCATTGCAGATTCCCGAGTCCAATTTTAGGTTAGGAGGAGCGCGTCGGCTCATCCGCCGGGAGCGCGTCGACAATGGGTGACGACGACGCGGCCGTGGCGGATGACTGAGTCGCGGCCGCGGCCCTCTTGCCGACGCGTCGTCTTGTCCAAATTCTCGCACGTGACCGTCGGCCGTCTTTCGGCAGCAGCCGTGTGCGCGCGCTCGCTCTTGCCGTCACCGTTTTTCACGTCGACGGACGAAAATGGCGCGCTTAACCGATCTAGTTGTCGAATCGTTTTACGACAACGAGGACGCGTCGTAAATTGCGGCGCGAGCGGCACCCAGCGCGCCTTTCGCAACTACTACGCGTTTAAAACGTCGTTCGGGAGGTGCTTGGCTGCACGCAGGCAGCAGAGGCCTGCCGCCGACGACTCTTGGCGGCCGCGCTCCTGCCGACATGCATTATTCAGCGAGGCGCGTCGGCTTTTAGACGAGAGAGAAAAAGCGAGCGGTCGGCTACAACATCGCAATGCTGGCACTGGCGCGCCGGCATCAGACGTCGACGTCGACCGGGACGGCGCCGTCTGGCGCGGTCTACCGGGCCAAGCCGCCGACGGCGCCCGTCGGCGCCGATGATAACAACAACCACGTCACGCGGACGCCGGCGGCCTTGCCGAAAGCGAGGCTGGCCGGCAGCCTGGGCAACCTGGCGCCGAATCAAGCGGCCGTCACTTCGTGGCAGAAAAACAAGGAGTCGGCGCCGGCCGAGACGACGACGATGACGACTGCATGCAGCGCCGCGCCAGCTGAAAGGTACGCGCTGCGCGCCGCGCTGACGAGAGCCATTTGCTGCCGTCGGCGGACCGCTTGCCACGGCTCGTCGGTTCCGCAGAGTCGACCGCTGTTTCGCTTTCGCCCCAGCGTACGTGGCGATCCGTATCGGCGCGCCCGTCGAGTGGCAGACCGCCAATTTATTTTTACTCGGCGCCGCTTTGCCGTGCGCTCGCGCTGGCGCTTCCCACCACGCTACACGTAACGTAGCTGCTACCGCAACAACTATTGCAGTTGTGACATTGCAGGGTACTGCTGATAGTCCCGTACCGTACAGAAAGACATTTAACATGTTTCCCAATGACTACAGGGCTGAGGGCAGCCCTCAGGCTCGGGAAGTTATGGAAGTCAATTATGGAAGTTAGAAGACATAAGGTAACATATGAGTGTGTTCAGTCTGTCTAACTTTTTCGTCGCTAATGTTGTACAGGTATGTACATTGTACTGCATCAGGTACACTATTCACCTTCGCCCTGTTCACAGTACTATAGGTGTGACCAAACTGTTGTACGTGTACATGTACGGACGGACAAACCCGCTTCGAGGGTAGTTTTATGGAAGGCGTCCAAACGTAGTGATTGTCCAGCGCAGTTGCGCAGCTGCCAGCGCGCACACCCAGTATTTACCGTCGAGCGAGAGAGTCTCGCAGACGTTTTCTCCCAGCGTGATTCATGGCAGTCGTGTGCGCGCGGCTCGACAGCGGAGGAACGGTGCTGTCGGCATTGCAGGCGTCTGCGTACGCGTCGCGCTGCGCCAGCGGTGCCGGTGCGCGGTGCGCGCAGCGAGACGCACCTTGCGAGCATGACGGACTTCGAGCGGCGGAGTCAGTCGTCGATGTTGGGCGACCGCGAGCTGTACCAGATCCAGCTCATGTACAGCGGCCGCGCCACCGACGTCAAGGTCTGCAACTGCCTGGCCAACCTCTACTTCGGCACCGTCCCGCACGGCGTCGAGCCCACCGCCGACGAGCGACGACCCAAGAAGGACCAGTGGAAGCTCGCAGCCACTGGGGTGAGTCGAGTCGAGAGTGCAATCGTCTTCTTCCATGCGGCAGAAAATCTGCAACATCTCACTCAGGTGCCTGTCCTGCTGCTCAATCAGGGCAAGACGGCGAGTCGACGTTCGCGAGCCGTTCACATCGTGCTGGCCGAGAAAGGCACGGGATTTCAGCTTTGGAAGGACCGTATCGACAACCTCACAGCGTGCGTCATGACCTCGCATTCTTCTTCTGTCTTCACGGCGCTTCGAATTACTGCAGCTACAAGGCCGATCGGAAGACGTTCCACACGATGCTGCTGTCGGACGACCATCGCCGACTGGCGGGCCTGAGCTTCGACAGCCACTACTCGGCCATGCTCTTCCACCGTCACGTCGAGTCGCTCTGCGCTCAGCCGGAGAACGTCGCCCTCTCCACGCGCTCCTCCTCGACGACCACGGCGCCGGGCAGGACGACGCGTTCGACCGACACGAGCAAGACGCGCCGGCACAGCTTCCACTTTCTCCACCCGCTCGTCGGGGGCTCCGCGACGGCCGCCGTGAAGAAGAGCGAGATCTCGAGGCCCTGCTGCTTCAACCACGTCACCTCGGTGAAGGCGCACCAGCTGGCCGACGACTTCGGACAGCCCACCGGCCCACAGACCACAGCGCCGTCGCGCTCACTCTCGCTGGGACAGATACCGCCACCGCACGCGGTCGACACCAGGGTCTCGCCCGGATCTGTGAGCGTCTAACGCCGACCGACAACAGTGGACATTGTGACGGGACGGTGCAGAGATATGATGGACTGTTTGCGGTGAAACGTTCTATCGCTGCGCTGCACATAGTCATAGTCGGAATATAACTGACGCTGATCGCGCACCGTATCAAAACAGTGGACGGAGAGTAAGCTGTGGGGTTGCGCTAACTCATTGGAAATGCTTTTCGAGCCGATTAATTAACAAAGGGAATGACAACGAAGCTCGACGAGCGCTAAGCGAAGCTATTGACTTGCAAACATGTGGTGTTTGTGGTAGAAATCTATTCGAATCTCGAAACAAGTTGTTGGAACCGACAGGGTTAAGTCGATCTAAAAGCAACGCACGTAGCCTAGGCCCGCCGTTCCTTGCACCGCGTCTGGCCGACGGTCGGCAGCTGCGGCGTAAACTTCCCCTCTTCTGCCGTCGTCCGATGTATTATTCCTCCTCGCTTATGAGTGGACCTGACTGCCGCTAGTCTTGCGACTGTTCGACTCCGCCGCTGACGACGCCAGCAGCTCGAATCGAATTCGACAGTCGAGACGCGATGACTCTAAAGTTGTCGACAGATCTCGTGCATCTGCTGACGATTTTCGGCGTCTTGTCGATTGTGCCATGCTCCTACGCCAGTCCAAAGCTGCGGTTGTTGGCCGTGGGAACCGAACGGACGGACGGTTTCAAGAGATTTCTACGATCGGCCGAGTTTTTCGGCTACGATGTGGAAATCCTGGGCATGGACAAGCGCTGGAGAGGCGGCGACACCCGCTACGAAGCTGGCGGCGGCCAAAAAATCCATCTGCTCAAGGACGCGCTTGAAAAGATCAAGTACAGCGGTGACACCGTCGTGTTGGTTTCCGACAGGTTGGTTGACATTTTATTGTGAATCGCCAACTGACCTGAAGACAAACCGTCTGCAGCTACGATGTCGTGATCAACGCTCCACCCGAAAGGCTACTGGAAAAGATGAAGAAACACTATCCTATGGCCAAAGTCGTTTTCTCGGCTGAGGGTACAGTCTTGATTTTATAAAATCAACATTATCGGAGCTACCGAGGAAGTTCTCTTTAGGATTTTGTTGGCCCGATAGGGCCCTAGCACCGCAGTATCCGCCGGTGGAGGCGGGCAAGCGATTTCTCAATTCCGGCTTGATTGTCGGCTACGCACCCCATCTATACGACATCGTGTCTCGTTTCGACGGCGCCGACACGGACGACGACCAGCTGTTCTACACCAACATTTACTTGAACGAACAGCTCCGCGTGCGTGACGCGTCCGTGTCGAAAGTGGGCGAATTGAAGTTGAGAGTGCCAGCCGCTCTAGAGCCAGCACCAGATCTACTTGGACTCGTTGTCCTTCCTCTTCCAAAACTTGAACGGCGTCACCGAGGACGTCGAGCTCGACTTCAGCCAGGGCGAGCGTGTCGAGGCGCGTCGACGACGCATCCCGCGCGTGTCGGCGCCAACAAGGGACGTTGTTCCAGGCAAAGAACTTGGCGTACAACACGCAGCCGTTGATCTTTCACGGCAACGGACTGAGCAAGATGCACCTGAACCGACTGGGTAACTACTTGGCCGAAGCCTGGACGCCCAATCAAGGCTGCATCCGCTGCAGGTTCGCTGCTCCTCTGCTGTGGGGAGTGAGGCTGCCAATTGAGTGGTGCATTTAGAGAACATCCCATCAGTCTGGACGGCGTGCCGATTTTGCAACTGCCAACGGTGGTGCTGGCCGTGTTCGTAGCGCGTCCCACGCCCTTCTTGGAGGAGTTTCTCGAGAGACTGGGCGCCTTGAACTATCCCAAGGAGCGCGTGTTTCTCTACCTCTACAATAATCAAGAGGCGCACAAAGAGTTGCTGACCAAATACGTGTCGGATTCTGGTGACGCGTACCGACATCAGCGCGTGCTCAATGCCGTCGGCGACGGAGCTCTATCCGAAAGACAAGCCAGAGACGAGGCCCTGTGAGTCGTTTGCAAGTGTCGACACCTGTCGACACCGGCTACCGCCTCGGCGCTTGTTCAGCACCTTCGCTGCCGAACATGACGCCGACTATCTGTTCCTCGTCGACTCCGTCGCCCACTTCGACAACAACAAGACGTTGGCCTTGCTCATACAGCATGACATGTGAGTTGGGGAAACTGCGCGCCTCGTTTCGGTTTTCCGCGAATTCTCCTGTCGAACTCAGGCCGATCTTGGCGCCGCTGCTGGTGCGACCCAAGCGACTGTGGAGCAACTTTTGGGGCGGCGTTTCCGACGACGGTTTCTACGAGCGATCCGACGACTATTCGCTCATCGTGCAGCGCAGCAGAACGTGACGACATTCGTCGGCACCGTCTCCTTTTGCAAGTGCTTGCCAATTTGTCGATTTATTTTTAGCGGCGTCTGGAACGTGCCATTCATTCGGGAGGCGATTCTCGTTCACAAGGCCAAGTTCGCGCGGCTCGTGGGCGCCCACTCGTACAACGAGCGCGTCGACAGCGACATGAGTTTTGCGCAGTTCTGTCGCGACAACGTGAGTCGTGGTCGGCAGGCAGACTGACAAATTACCCCTCCCATTCATGAGAGGCATTTCTCTAGGGCCACTTCATGCGGGTCAGCAACTATGAAGAGTACGGCCACCTCGTCGACGCCGACGGCTACGACACGGCCAAGAAGCTGCACGGGGAGATTTACGAGCTGTTCACCAATCCCTTGGTAGAGTGTTTGACGCGCGTGCGTGCGTGCGTGCACGGAGGCGGCATGGATGGAGTGATTTTGCGCAGGAGTGGGAGGCGCGCTACCTGCACCCGTCCCTACGGACGGCCATGTCAGCCGAGAGCTCGGAGCTGCCTCGCCAGCCCTGTCCCGACGTCTACGACTTCCCGCTCTTCACGACGCGCTTCTGCAACGAGCTCGTCGCCGAGATGGAGCACTTCGGCCAGTGGTCGGGCGGCACCAACGAGGTGCGCCCGGCACCGGCAAATAACTTCAAAAAAAAAAATTGGACGAGCGCCTTCCAGGACAAGCGGATCCAGGGCGGCTACGAAAACGTGCCCACGCGCGACATCCACATGAATCAAGTGGGCCTCGACCGGCAGTGGCTCTACATCATCGACACCTTCGTGAGGCCCATTCAAGAGAAGGTCTTCCTGGGCTACTTCCACCAGGTGGGTGCGGGGACGCGGCGGGCGCATGGGAGTTGGGCTGATGAAAAGTGCGCGCTCCTCCTCGCGTGCAGCCGGCCGAGTCGCACATGATGTTCGTGGTGCGCTACAAGCCGGACGAGCAGGCGTTCCTCCGTCCGCACCACGATGCCTCCACATACAGCATCGACGTGGCGCTGAACACGCGCGGACGCGACTTTGAGGGCGGCGGCGTACGCTTCGTCCGCTACAACTGCACCGTGCTCGACCATAAGCAAGGTGCTGCAAGCAAGCATGCACCGGCACCCACGCACGCACCGGCACGCACGCATGCACCACGGGATCCGCTGATCTAGGCTGGTCGCTCCTCTTTCCCGGCCGGCTGACGCACCTGCACGAAGGGCTGCCCGTCGTCAGCGGCACCCGATACATCGCCGTCTCCTTTATCAATCCCTGAGGAAGCGGCCACGCGCGCGCCTTCGACCCCAAGGCGCACCGACTGTAGGGACCGCTTTAACTATTCCACCAAGCATTCTCGCAATACGAGTCACACGCAGTCTCATCGCGCCATGCACGCCCGCAATGACTACTCTTTACTAGTCTTACCGTATCTCACGAACTAACTTACGGTAGGATGGCGTCTCTACCGTTCGCTGGTGCTACAAACAAACGCATACTTTTGACGATGCGACTCGTCTATGCGCTTGCCGTACAGTGTTGTGTACTCGTTACTCGTTGGGTGGTGAGCACGAGTCAGACAAACGGGATGATCGCTGCCCTACAATGTTGCGCCGTGAAAATGATGTACGCTGTACATGGTACACACACACACACACACACAAACCACATGTACATTGTCCCTGTCGAGTTCTGGCCGTCCCTCCGTTTCGACGGTCCTTTCAACTGTTCTAGACGACTGGCTGGCTCCGACGCGAGGTCAGGCTCCGACACTTGTGGCAGTTTACCGTCGGTTCCTGGTCGGTAGACTGTGGTGGAGCGCGCATGAGGCTCGCGCATTCGACGCCCGTAAGACGCGCGCTAGCTTTCTGGCTTCTGTTCGTTTGAGATTGCGCCGAGATTGCAACGCGTGCGCGAATCTCAATTTTGTACTAGAGACGGTCTGTCCGCGAGTCGTCGAATGGACTTTGGATAGCAGAAAAGAGTGCACGCGCGGCACGTCCTCGTGCCGTGTTATCTATCTCCCCCTTGTCGCGTTCCTGGCGTGCTTCTGTTGGCAGCGCCTCTGCGTTTCATTTCGTCCGACCGACTGGCTCAGGCGGCTGGTTCCGTCGCCGAGCTCCCGACACTTGCACTGGCGCAGCAGTAAAGCCGACTGGGCTAACGGTGAGTCGGCTAGCCTAGTCGGCCGCTGTCTGCTCCCGCTAACAACGCGGCCAGACAAACGCTGTGAGAGAGAGAGAAAGAGAGAGAGTAGGGCGCTAGAAATGGCGCGCCGGGCGCTGGCGCTGTTCGGCTGCTTCGCGGCGCGTCTGATCACGAACGGCAGCGTCTACTGCCTCTCCGTCTATTACGAGCGCATCGCCGACGAGTTCGGCACCAACGACTTCGAGACGAGCGCGCTCTTCTCGCTGGCCGCCGGCATGCTACAGCTGGCCGGTCTGGGACTTGCCGACGAGCAGTAGTGAAAATAAACTTGCACAACAACTCCATGCGGTTCAGGGCTCGCGGTCCCGTTCATTCTCAGCCGTGTCACCGAGAGACAAGCGGTAATGCTCGGCGGACTTGTGGCGGCGACTAGTCTTTGTTTGGGCCGCTTCTCGACTCGCTACTACCAGTTTCTCCTGACAGTCGGACTTTTGAACGGTGGTGTCCTTGTCGATGTCGACACTGTTAGACGGAACGCGGTGTTTGCTGAACTCGACGCAGGCCTAAGTCAAGGCGTCGTGTACGTGACGGCGCCGGTGGCGGGCAGCTACATCTACCGGGAGAAGTTCCACCACCGGGCGATGGCTCTGCAGAACGCCGGCAGCGGCCTGGGCATCTTCGTCTTCCCGCTCCTCTTCAGCGCCCTCTCGCGCGCCTACGGCTGGAAGGACTCGCTGCTCGTCGTCGCCGGCGTCGTCCTGCAGCTGTGCGTCTGCGGAGCGCTGATGCTGCCCCGCCGCGCGGCTGAAGCGGGCCCGCCGCAGAGCAAGTCGCTGCTCCATCGCAACCGTCGGCTCGTGGCCAGCGGCGCGTTCCGCTCTCTCTTCGTCTCGCAATTCTTCCACCAGATGGGCTACACCATCTACGTCACCTTCCTCTTCGTGCACCTCACGGAGCAGGAGACGGTCGACGAGTCGAGCGCCGCCTGGGTCATGACGACCTTTGGCATTTCCAGGTGCGAGTGCAATTTCGCTGTCTTTTGGAACACGACAGCGTCTCTAGCATCCTGGGCTGTTTGTCGGTGGCGCTGCTGGAGAACTGGCGCTGGCTGCGACGGTGGACGCTGTTCGCGTTGGGGCACACGGCCGAGTCGGCCGCCATGAGCAGCGTGGCGCTGCTGGCCGACGGCGCAGGCTGGCAGTACGCGGCGCTGGTCGGCGTCCAGGGCGTCGCTGCCGGCTTCAACGGCGCCATGCTCTGCTGCGTCGTGCTCGACCTGCTCGGCTCCGACAAGCTGCCCGACGCCTTCAGCTACCTCATGGGCGTCTCGGGCGTCGCCTCCTTCTTGGGGCCTCTAGTCGGCGGTCAGTCGCCTGCGTGTGTACGCCTTCGACCGAAAAAAAGGTGCGCGCGGTTTGGCAGGGGCGCTAGGCACTGCGCTGCGCTCGAAGCGAGCCGCCATGCTGGTCGGCGGCCTGTGCGAGCTGCTCGCTTCCCTGACCCTGCTGCCGCTCTACTGCGTCGACAAACACTACGACTTGTCGCCAGAGAATGAACTCGCGACTCTTCCTTCAAAGGATCGGCACCGGTTAGCGCTGGATGGAGGTGTCGACGTGGTTAGGGGCTCACTGATAGAGCTCTGTGGAGGGCCCGAACTCATACAGAAGACAAAGTGATACTCTCCGCGCCGACTAACTGCAGATGCTCAGCAAATCGACATCTCGCTTTGCTATGCGGTATTTTTCTCGACAAAATCAGTCACATCAGAGGCCTTAGTCTCACAACGGCAGTCGTAGTCTCACAAAAAAATCGACACTCTCGACTCAGACGCGTCTAATTTCTAATCGTTTGTCAGACTACGGCCGCGAACGACACTGTCTAGTAGGATCACTCGTTGTCGGTAGGCAGCAGCACGAATCACAGACACAGGCAACGAACGCACATCGGAAGTAGAAATCTCGATCGAGAAGAACACAGAGAACGAGAGAGAGCCAGGGGTTAAATTAAAACGCGACGACCAACTTTGAGAAGTCAACGAGCAACCAACCAGATTCGGTCTCCCAAGCGCGCGCGCGCACACATCCTTATGTGTATCCAATACGCGCACGCACGACAGAACACTCAGACGCCAGTTCCGCTGTAACTCCGAAAAAGGACAGGGGAGACCCGCCGGCAAATGCTTTTGTCCTCCAATTACCCCCCCCCCCCCCTTCGACTGTACAAAAACGGGAACGTGACGACACAATTATTCGCAGATGTCCCACAGCCGGAGAAAAAGAAGTCTTAAGAATTAACCCTACATTATTCCCTCTCTGAATGACGCGAGGAAGAATGCCGTTTTTGCGTACTTGATGCGCAACTGAGTGGACGGTCCTTTAAAGGTTGTTTTTTGGTTGAAAAGTTGAGGGAACCCTGTGACAATTCGCCAAAGCATCCCCCGTCCACTTCTCCATCATCACAATTCCGGCGGCTTACAGCTTTCCTTCGATTATGCGCGCCACTTTTCTTATCAGCTTATCAATGATTTCGTTCTCCTAATCTCGTAGAAGCTCGACCTTAGGATCATGCGGATACGGACGGGATTGGTCGGCCACTAGTATTGGCGACGAAAGGCTGGCGATGCTAGGTCCCCCACTCACAAAAGGCCAGCTACGCGACAAAGCCACGAAAGGAACTATCGCTTCAGAAGACGGGAGGCTATTTTGCCGGATTTGCGCGACCAAACGCCGCTGCTACGCTTTGCTTCTGATTCGCCACTTCGATTTGGCCTTCTTTTTCGACTTCCGGTCTGAGATCCAAGCACAAACACCACCCCAGCCCATAAATACAATGCAAAAAAAATACGAAACCCAGTTTGCGCCGGTCAACCATGACTGAGAGCACCTCCCCCTCATTCACTATGAGCCCCCATTATTCGGATCTCAGACCGCGGATTCCTTAATCGCGCACGCTACGGACGTGTCGAGCTGACAGGCGGCATTGTAGAATCGGACGTGGTACTTGACTGTGACGCCCAGCCACCACGCCTGTGACAAAGGTAGCGGTACGCCAGACGCCACACCCGGGGGATTAAGGGCAACACTAGGAGGCCGTCAATGGCCCATATAGGACACCCATATAATGAGTATGACTCCTTGCGGTCTAGAGCGACATAATTAGCCAGACAATCCAAGGAACGCTATCTGTAATCCAGAGCAGCGACAGCACGAGAAAAACCGTTGATTTGGAAATACTCGACTTTAGTAGATCCATCAAGAATCGAACCCAGAGCCATGCGCTCAAGAGGCCGATCCTCCACCACTAGGCCATACGCTGGCCATCGAGTGGGGGTACTCGCCTTTTCGTTGCCGAACTTGAGGTGGTAGGCGCCGGGACGGCGGCAGCGGAGGCGGAAACGGTCGGTCGACACCATGCCCGGGTGCTCGTAGTCGAGGAAGACTTGCTCCATCTTCGAGGTGTCGCGCTCCTGTCGGATGGGGTCATGGGGTCGACCCGATCAAATCGGTCGGTCAGAGAAGGAAGCGAGGCCCACCTTGGGGTCCTCTCCGCTGTAGAAGACGCCGAAGTGGTACTCCTGGTCGCAGTTGAGGAACCACTCGAGCTGCACGTCCGCCTCCAGCACCTCATAGGACAGCAGCTCGTACGTGCCTAGACGCGTCGTGGGTTCGTCACTCGAGCACGTGTCGACAATTTCGGACAGAGTAGTCGACGGAATGAGATTCGAGAGTACCTACCGGCGGCCACGAGGAGTTTGTCGAGCCGTTCGACGGCCGGCTCGTCCTGGGCGGGCTTCCAGTAGAGCTCCGGAGGCACGGGCGCCTGAGGTCGGAGGAGCGTCTGTGAGCAGCGCGGGTCGCCGTCCGTGCCGAGCAGCGTGCCGCCGTAGTGGACGGGCAGGCGGTGGGGCGCGATGTACTTGAGCAGCTCCGCCTTCCAGTCGTCAGAGGCGATCACGACCTTCGACTGACAAGAAAGAAACTGGCTGACAAAAAAAAGCCGAGAAGGCACCAGAGCCAGACCTTGGTGTGCTCGGGCAGGAAGGGACTGAAGGCCTTCCAGAGGACGTTCATGAAGGTGGGCGCGTTGATGACGACGAAGCGGTAGATCCACTCGGGGTACATCTCCGCGATCGTCGTCCACATGATGCGGAAAGGGCCCGTCACCACCGGCAGTAGGAACGGGTCCATCTGCAGCCCTGCAACGCACACACCACCGCCGTCGGCAGGCGAAGCGACGCGCAGGTTTACTGTATACATTCACTCACGCCCATGCAGATATAAAGGGTGTTTTTTTTAAATTATCACATTTCTTTTTTGAATAACTTTTGTTTCCTTTGTCGGATTGATATCAAATTTGGAACACTTATACTCAAGACTTTGGGATTTTGTATGAAAAAAGAATCGTCGAATTCGGTTCAGGATTCCGAGAGTTATAGCGCTCCAAATCAGATGTCGCTTTTTTGGGCAGATTTTACAAACGAAATCGTTTGAATCGTAAGTATCCCGTACTGTATGCCAAATTTCAAACGCCAAACTTTGCTTTTGGCTGGCGCAGCTCGTCCAATCCGTCGGCGCACAGTAACAGGACTGAAACCGCCCCTTCTCCATCCGCCCTCCCCCACTCCATACCAACCCAACGGCCGAGGTTGTTCGCCATGTGAAATCTGCCCAAAAAGCGACATCTGATTTGGAGCGCCATAACTCTCGGAATCCTCAACCGAATTCGACGATTCTTTTTTCATACAAAATCCCAAAGTCTTGAGCATAAGTGTTCCAAATTTCATAACAATCCGAAAAAGGAAACGAAAGTTATTCAAAAAAGAAATGTGATAATTTAAAAAAAACACCCTATATATGGGGAACGACACTGGGACCCCACCGCCCCCCCCCTCCCTATGGTGGGGAGGGGAGGAAAGACTTTGGAACGACCCCTCCCCTACGCCTTCGTCATTTTTTCGGAGCTACGAGCCAATTTTTCTGGAAGAAATGACCAAAACTGCGCCTGGGGCGCTGTACTGTTGAACATTTTTTGTACCGTACGTAGGAATGGGTTCCAAGTCCCATTTGGGTCATTATAGGTTCATTTTGAGGCGAACAAGTACTGTTCTACCGTAACCGTTCGGTGACCCAGATGTCCTCCCCGTCACTTGCTCCCGGTCGTATCCCCCCACCCCTATTCGAAAGCATTGGCGATCTACCCCTCTCCTCCCCAATTTCCTCGGGCACAATAGCGACGCCAGGCACCTTCCATGTCGTAGATGACGATGACACCGGACCGGTATCCGGTCTCCTTCTCTGAGCGGTTGATGCGCTCGAGGATGCGCTCCATGATCTCGAAGCGGGCGAGCATGAAGTCGGTGGAGCGGACGCTCTTCATGATGCCGGCCACGTCGCAGCGGCCGGGGAACTCGAAGACGACCAGCTTGTTCGACAGGCCGCAGTCGCCCAGAAGGGTGACGGGACAGAAGCGGTCGACGAACGCCTCGAGCTGCGCGTGCGCCCGCTTCACCGTCTCACGGCCCACCGCGCGACGCATCACCTAGGGAGACAGGGCGCCACGGAGTGAGCGGCACACAACAAGAGAACCCACGCACGACGGCCCAGTAGTATTAGAGAATCAAATCCGCGCGCACGGTTCTGGGTTCGTCCTGATGGACCACTAACGAGGTGCGAGTTCTTGCGAATGTCTCTCGCTCATTATGTGGCTCGAGACAGGCGTCATGAAGTATGCTGTATAGGCCTCCTAGCGCTTGCCCCAATCCAACAACAACAACGACAGTGGACGAGCGCGAGCGCGCGTCGGACCAGATGCATGCGCAGCTTCGCCTTCGCTTCCTCCTGCCGATAGCCGTAGGCGCGCAGCCAGCGCAAGAGGTCGTAGTCGCACTGGCCGTAGCCGTCCTCGGTCAACTCCGTCGCCACCTCGCGTCGTAGCCAGTCAACCAGCTCTTTTTGCTGCTTCGTCAGGCCGCCACCCGCGTTTGCCGCGCCCGCGGGTGCCACGCCCACAGCCGTCGTCGTCGACATATCTCGACCAGCAAACGGCAACGACCTTCTCTCGCAGTCGCAAGTTGGAATTCAGTCTCAGTACTTCGAAAACGGAACGACAACGAGAAGGGGGAAGCAAGGCAGACTTTATTGTCGCGGGTGTACAAGAGATCAGATCACCACAGCGTAAGACGCAGCAAGCCCAAGAAAACGAGTCAGTCCATGGTGAAGATGCGACTGGCGACGTCGTCGACCAACCAGTCGACCCCCTCCAGTAGATTCTCGCCCGTGAGCGCGCTACATGGCGTGATCCGCCAGTGATGGTTCTTGATCCGGCGGTCCAATTCAAGAGCCTCCCTGATCTCCGGGCCGGTGAGGGAGCCTGGCAGGTCTTGCTTGTTGGCGAACACCAGCAGGGTGGCGCCTGAAAGGGAGAGATAGAGACCGACTAGGGCTCCTCACCCCCCCCCCCCCTCCTCTGTAGTTGTTGGATGAAGGATAACGCTAGGAGGCCGAGCATGAACTGAAC